>ML811167.1:88268-122717 GCA_009831015.1 Picea engelmannii | reverse complement strand
AATCATCATCAAATGCACATAACAAAACAGTGCACAATCAAATTTGCAATTTCATCTAAGTATGTGGACGAAGTAACTTTTGATGTTGTGTCGTTAAGAGAATGTGGAATGATCTTAGGTAGTCCATACTTATTTGATCATAAGGCAATCTTCTACAGGACAAAGAATCAATATCAATTCACTAAATCAGGTCATGATTATGTGGTTCATGCTCATCGTGTTAAAGAAAATAAAACACTTCAAACAAGGGAACAATTAACGAATGCAGTGCAAGCATGCAACAAGCCAATAATTGTTTCAAATGAAGTAATTGATCTTAAGCAAGAAAAAGATATGTTTGTTGAAAGGAAAATCAATCATAAATTGCTTCAAGATAAGCTCATGTCGTGCAAATACTTCAAGTATATCAGTTCATTTGCAGTCATCTTTTTGATGCTATCATTAGCAATGTTTTCTACATGGATGATAGTGGCTTCAGTAAGATGTAACAAGGTTCAAATGGCTAACAATATACTGTCAGTTGTCATGATTGTGTTACAGTTGATTTTGATGAGACAGGTGCACAAGACAGAGTTCAGAGACAGAGAGCAAGCCGAGTGGCCTATCCCGAGCTTGTTGACTGGTCAGTAACCTTTTGGGGACCAAAAGGTCTTATTGTGGGGAGGTGTGATCCGAAATCAGATCCAGAAGCCTGACAGGGCTTGAAAAATGCTCAAAAATGAAAGTGCTCGGAATGTGATGAAACCTATGCCATTGCGTCCGTCTCGTCTTCCTAATTTCGGTGGTATATTTACTTCGTCAAACGGACTACGTATGGAGAAGATATCGGGTTCTGTTCGAAAAGCCAAACAGGTAAAAAAGGGATGACTGTATAGTCCGTACAGTCCACATGTCATGCTGACTATGCAGACCGTACGATCCATACAGCTGACGTGGAAAACCCAGAAGGAGACACGTGGCAACACCAAGAGGTGACACGTGTTAGGCAGATTTAGGCATACGGGCATACAGCTGGACCTATATCGAGGTGACACGTGTCACCACTATAAGGGTGACACGTGGCACGGGTGACGTCAGCAGGTGACGTGGCAGGTTGATAGGGCAGTACGGCAGGGATGACATGGCAAGTTGATGTAGGTAGTATGGAATTTGACATGGCAGGCACATGGGCCAATCAGCAGTTGACACGTGGCATGTTTTGGTTGGTTGGTTAGGTTCCACGTGGCCCAGTCGTGGGCTGCCATGTGGCACCCCGTGATTGGTTTATAGTTTTGTGTAAAATTTGGTTGTGTCGCCGGGGGTTGAACCCATGACCTATTCTCCGGGGTATGGACTGGCAGGGCTGGGCTAACCGCCCGCCCATCGGTTGGTACTTATAAAGTATATGTTAACGAATTTATTTAAAGTTACTAAAAGTATTCACCGGCGGAGAAAAGGGCTGGGGCTTAGCCCCAGCCCTCGGCATACCATGTAACCATATTACAGGACCGGGAGCATGGGAGTACGAGATAAGGGCTTAGCTCTGGTCACGCGCCACAATATGTAACCATTGCCACGGGACCCGAGGGCCTATCACTATTTTGGGCATGGGCGGTTATATAACAAACAAGCCGAGATCCCATGCGGGATGCTAAGAGACCAGGAGCCAGCGCCAAAGGGGGGCCAGTGCATAGCACGTGGCCACATGGCCTCCCATACGACCATGCCAGAGGGTGCACACATGGATGCAGGGGGCTAGGGCCCGAATTAGTTCAAAAGTGGGTTTTAATTATTGTTAAGCCTATTTTTAATGTATTTTCTCCATTTTTGGGGAATATTGGGCATTTTTGGAGCCTAAATTTTGGGAGGAAGTTGGAGATGAGAAACCAGCTTCCAAGATATATAACCCAGGCATGTTTGAGGCCATAGGGGGCATTCAGAGCAGAGTTATGCTGAGGAGAATCCAAGCCAATGCCATTTTGAGGCAGAGAAGCTTTTGAGGAGGAGATGTTGTCGGACCATTTCTGGGAGCTCCGGACGTCCGTTTTGCATGACGTTTTCTTTGCATGGTTCTAGAGATCTGGAAGAACATGACCAGATCAGTCTTGTATCCATTTGGCATTGCAATGATGTACTTTTGAGCTTTTGAGCAGAAATAAAGAAGCCTCCCCCAGAGAGACAAAGGCCCGGAGATGTAGGCAAAGTTGTGTCGAACTCCGTTATCAATCTGCGTGTTATGGTTTGTTGTCTATTATTTCATTTCAGATCTGCATATATGTATATGGCTGTCATAATTCCTCTTATTTCCTCATTCTTTCACTAAGTTTCTCAAATGGTTAATTAACGCATGCAAAATTAAAACTCAACCATAAGTCATTAAAAGATCCAACGGATCAGTTATCCCACACACACCTCAGAACTTAGGGTTTTTAGGTATTCGTTGTAATTCCAAAACTTTTGTCGTAAACCCTTCATGCTACCTCAAACTTTCGCAACTTTAGATGTGTTGGCATAGGGGTAGACCTAGGGTTCAACTCTTCAACACCGCACCAACAAAACCCTTTCTACCAGCCCTTTCGGCAACACCTGCAAGTAGATGAAGTCTCACCCGAGGTAGAGGCAGGGGGGGTTGCATGACTCAAGTATCTACAACCTAGCTGGGACAAAGATCTATGATCATTATACCTTAACACAACACTTAGCCAATAAAATTCATTAGCCTTTAGCCCTTATTCACATCGCAGGATAAACCCCTATTATAGATCAACGTAGTATTAATCAATATCTAAGCATATCTAACCATTTAGCACATAGCATCAGAGAAAATCTTAACATTCATTCATATACTAAGCACTAAGCATCAATAGATCTTCCTATCACACATCAATATCAATGCACTAAGCAAGTAACCACATGAAGAACATCAATGCATCGCACAAAGCACATCAACACAGGATATACGTGGTTCACCCCAGTGTGGGGCTACATACACCAACTCTTCTCTTCTTTATTAGTCTCTTCCAATCTTCTTGCAGGCACAGAGCCACAAGGCCAACTCCGCATAGGACAGGAGATCTGTGCGCACCTTGCCAAATCCTCCTTCCCCGAGTTAGGTCAAGGCACAAAGCCTTCTTATAATCACTCACTCTTAGCTCTGCAAGTCTCAACAAGCAGTATGCATAAAGAATTCAAAATTATTCTCACTTAGAAAAATCAGTTCTCTTACATCGCTATCACTAAGAAAATTGCAACATATCATCACATAGAACTAGAAATTACATTGCTTAGCTCCCTATTTATACATTACAAAAGAGGCCTAAACATGGGTAAACCCATGGGCCGACATCCCATACCCGTTACATAAACCCTAGAACCCAAAAAGCCTGCAAAATAGGGTGGGATCCCACGATCTCTGCTTCACCTGGGTGCTCCATATTCGACCAACCTGTCGAAGTTCCAAAAATGGTCAAACCTGACCAAACTTTCATCAAAACTTGGTCAAAGGCCAACAGGCCCCCAACACTCACCTGTGACTCATCCCGAGTCACTCTGATATGGGAAAAATTTGTTTGAAGGCCTCGAGCTTAGCTCATGCTGCTTCAACTTGTTGCTTCACTAGAGCATCCTACTCGACGAACTCCTGAATGACTTTCTCGGTGAAAGGCCATTCCAGGTGTTGTTCCACTATTGCGACCAACTCTTCCAACTATGATCCTTGTCCCTCAATCTCTTCAAAGAGGGTGCAGGCTTGGTCCTGCACCGGCTGGAGTCGTTGTGTCACCTCCATCACTCTTCTCTGCATCGTAGTGACCTATTGCTAAATTGTACACTACTCCTTCGACCTTTTCATCTTTTCCACTGCAGTAAGAAACTTCATCTGTTCTTGCACTGTCAATGCCTATTTATTCGCTTCCTGGAGCTATGCCTCCAATGTTCTCAATTTTGGGTCTTCTGCAAGGCACTCATAGTTTTTTTCACTTCGATTGCTTATTTTCTTGCATTCTGAAGCCAGTGCCTTGATTCTTTATATTGCGCTCCTGGCAGTTTCTTCCCTCTGGTCGCGCACTTCTTTCGGAGTGTTGGAACCTGCTTGAAGTTATAGCTCTTCTACTCTTTCTTGAAGCTGTTGAATATACTCAAAGAGATTCTCCACTTGGATCTCATCTACCTCCTCTTCCATCTGTGCCAAGACCGACACATAATAAAGTGATTTGTTCACTGCCTCTGTAATCCCAATCCATTCTGCGAGCAGCTGGTCTTTCTCCTTCTAGATTTTATCCTTATCTTCTTCGAACTTTTCCCGAAGGTCATATTTCTCTTGTTGCACAACCTTTGTTGGCACATGGGCAGACCTAGGGTTCAATGCTCGAGAGCGCACCAACAAAGCCCTAACTATCGACCCTTTCGGAAACACCTGCAAAGCATATGAAGTCTCACCCAAGGTATAGGCAGGGGTGGTTGCAAGACTCAGGTGTCTGCAAACTTAGTTGGGACACATATCTGTGATTATATCACTTACAGTGCACTTGGCATTGATCTTTCATTAATATTCAACCCTTATTACACCTCGCAGATAGCACAGAGCATCGTAGTATTCACCTAGGTCTAAGATATTTCATCACTTAGCAATAGTAAAGTAGATCAGATCCATAGATCAACACTAAGCATCAGATATAGCCTTCATACACATCTAAGAAGAACAAAGAATAAGTAGATATATCTAAATATATCAAATCACTTATCAAAGAAGGAGATAAAAGTCAAAGCACAAAGCATAACACACAGATTTACGTGGTTCACCCCCACCCTGGGGATATGTTGACTAACTCTTCTTATTCTTTATTAGTATCTTCAATCATCAGTTACATCATAGAGCCTTGAACCCTTCTTCAAATAGGACAAAAGATCTCTGCAGCTTGCTAGATCCTTCTTCCTTATGCTTAGCATAAATCCTTCTACAACCTCTTACAACGACTTTCACTTAGCTCTACAAGTCTCTTACAATTATGCACAGAGCATTTACAATCCACATCCAATCACACAGATCTAGTACTAAGCCATCAACTAACTTCTCAAGTGTTTCATCTTACATAGCCTAGAATTCTACTTATACATTACAAAAGTGGGCCTAAGCATGGGTGAACCCATGGTCCGACACCCTTTTCCCATTACATTATTACCAAAAACCCTAAAAAGGACCCAAAAGAGGGTCTAGCTTCCGCAATCTCCACTTCGCTTGGTGATCCATCTTCGACAGGCTGTTGAAGCTCCGAAATAGGTCAAAATGACCAAGGTTATCCAAAAACTTGTTCAAGGGCCAATAGGCCCCCAAAAATCACCTATGACTCGTCCTTAGTCACTCTGGTCTACGCAATTCTGCTTCAAACACCTCGAGCTTGGATCGAGCTACTTCGACCTGTTGTTTCGCTGTGGCCTCCTGCTGGGTGAATTCTAGGATCACTGTGTCGTTTACTGGTCCTTCCAGGCATTGTTCTGTAGTGATGATGACTTGCTCAAGCTCTGCTCCCTAGCTTTCGATCTCGAAAAACAACATGCATGCCTTTTCTTGCACCGGTTGGATTCGTTGAGTGACTTCCATCACTTTTCTATGAATCATATGTATTTGTTGTTGAGTTGTACATTGTTCATGAGATCTTTTGATTCTATCAACGACAGAGAGGGCCTTCAGTTGTGCCTGTAATGTATCCGCATGCTTCTTTGCTTCCTGAAGTTGTGACTCCAACACCTGTAACTCTGGATTCTCTGTAAGGTTTTCATAAGTATGGGCGCTCTGGTTACTAAGCTACTTGCACTCCAAGGCAAGATATTTCAATCGATCAACTGTACTGCGAGAAGTTACTTCTCATTGATCTCTTATCTCTTGAGGGGTCTCGAGCACATCGTGGAGTTCTAGACCGACAATGCACTATTGAAGCTTCTACATAACTTCTGCAATATGTACCACCTGCTGTGGAACTATCTTTTCGGCCTGTACTTTGACAACAGTCACAGAGTGGAGTGATCTATGGACTAGTTCCTTTACTTCAAGCTACTTTGTGAGCAATTGTTCCTTTCTTTGATGTAGCTCTTCTTTTTCCTTGTCCCATTGTACTTGAAGAGAAATTTTTTCTCGTTCGGCAGCACTACGTTGTTTGACAAGTACTCCCTGTACCTGTGTCAAAGCCTAGGTGGATTGTGTTGTGTCTTCTTGAACTTGTTGAAGGCGATCTTCGACCATATTACCAATCCAGTGGATTTGAGTTGGCTCACCTCCTGGTTCTACTGTCCCTGCTGTCAGAGGCGTAGTGGGGACTGTGCGGCTAGACTGGAGTGCCTATTGAACTCCTTGGAGTTCAATCTCTATACGGTTATACATCTGCTCATGCTTCACCTCCTACTTCTCTACTATCCCCTTTGAAGCATCATTTACCGCTACAATGACGAAATCAAAGTCATCCAACATGAGGGCAGTTCACATCTTGGTTACAAGGGTCCTAGGTTTCTTTCGGGAGGAAGATTTCAAAGGTGAGACCTTCCTTTTATTTGACGAGTCTTCTTCGTCCCCAGGCGGTGGTACTTCACCCTTCTATTGTTCAATTTCTATGCCTTCTATCTCTTCTCCATCACCTCCTTCGTCTGGTGTGATAGAGGCAATCCTTACAGATGCATTGTCTACTTCGTGAACCTCTTTAGTTTTCTTTGTTTTGCTTGGTCTTGGTGTATCTGGTACAGTCTCTGGGCTATCAATATCGGATAGTTATGTGGGGTTCACTGGAATGAGAAGGTCTGCTAACCAATCCTTGGTGATTTCTTTGATGTCTTCCTCGGTCAATTTGTAATAAGACTGTAATTGTTTCTTGTGTTCATCACCTCACGTTGTTATATAAATGAAGTGGCGATCCGCGTTGAACTTCATTAAGGGTATGAATCTGTGGAGCGTGTTCGGGGTAATGTGAGGCATAGCCTGGATGGAGGTCTTCAGTTGGTTGTATTATTTGTGGAAGATGACATTCGACTGCCATTGCTTTCTCATATCGGTCGAGTACCATAGGGTACTGAACCTCACAGCCAAAGGTTCAAATGGCTTGGTCTCTGGGAAAGTGGCACCCTATGGCATCTCCCATGCTATGAAGGAAATCAATATGAGAAGCCAAATGAAATGGAACTCATACCCTTGGTCTTGTGCTTCCCTACAATCCAGTTTGAGTTGATTCACCAAATACTTCACCCAATTCATTTGAAGTCCTTCTGCGCACTTCCCGGCGAGATAAACTACGAACTCGGTCACTTGGGTGGGCCGGTACTTTCGAACTAGCTTGCCTATGATCAGCTGACAGGAAAGGTGCACTACACTGCTCTGAATAGAGTCTACCTTTTAGCCTCTCGTGCCCTTCTCAACATCGCCATAATTTTCTTTGATCTTCGCTGCTAGTGCTCTGTCTGTGGTCTTTCTAGGGTAAAAGTCTTGTGGGTCAAGGCCTTGCATGTTGTGTCCTATGATCTAATTGATCAAGGTCAGATCCAAAGTGACACGGCAGTTCAAACACAAGTAGCCTCCATGATAGCAAGACAGAAGAAACTTTACGCACGCATTCAACTCCTGGTGTCTGTGAAAATGCAGGATCTTCATGACATTCAACAATGTCGACTGTGCGAGGTTATGGGTCCAAAATTGTGGGATGATCTTTGAGTTCTTTCCTTTCGTCTTCATTAAATACTTGTGCGTGGTGAGCATACTGTAGAATTTCCTGTCGCCTAGGTTGAAGTCGCTAAACTACAATGCAGTGACCTTGTCCTGATCTGCATGAACTACATGCACCCCTTTCAGCAGGTACACAGTGATCATAGCATATTCAAATTCTCAGGGCACACTATCACGGTTGATTTCACCATGCAGAGGGGTTAGGTAAGTGGGAAAAATCCTCAGAATTAGTTTAGTGTTCACCAGATCGTCTCTATGCTTCGTTCGCTTCTCATCGGCCTATCAGGACAGTCCTGCTCGAGCAGTGGATGGAGAAGATGCTACTTCTCTTTTCGATGATTCTTGGACTCCGATGGACATTCCTCATTCTGACATCATTCTTTCAGTCACTAAATCAAGGAGGACTTATGTGACAGATTCTTCAACTACAGTGAGCTCATTGGATATATGTGCTAGGGAAAAATAATTGGGGTCACGATGATCTCAGATATTGTACTAGGAGGAACAATCAGATCGCAATGATCACTGTATACAATCACTAGGTTGCGGGCTTCAAATTATCAGTTGGAAAAAGTGTTCTTCGTGCATGGCATGACGAGCTAAATAAGAAATTCGGCACGGTCTGCTTGCAATGGGTATTAAGCTTCCATTAACGTTAATCTGTCCATTATGGAAAGGTCCAACGGTCTGGTGGTGATCCTTTAATACTTTTATGTCTGTTCGGGGAGGAATTCAAATGGGTATATCGGTCCAACGACTATATTGCTTCACCATGGTGAAGTGCCATAGGGCGTTGTTCTGATATCCTGATGAAGTTCAAATTCTGCAATTTTTCTTTCTGTGATGTTTCATCTGGAATCTCCTGTAACTTTTCAATCTTCGCCCTCTTCTTACTTAACTTTATAGCCTTCTTCCTAGTAATCTTCAACTCAGTCTGTCTTTTTCCATTCTGATTCATATCTTCTTTTAGCATCGTCACTGCGCACTGTTGAGAATATTTCAAGAGTAACACCTCTTCTGTATATGGAGTAAGTACTTCATTCTTCTGCGAGCCTTCTGACATTCTTTCAGCTTCGACATTGGGGTCTCTAGTGTCAAGGAGCTTCGATATGTTCTTATGTTCTTCAATCAACTGTGCAATCTTCTTGGTCATCAAATCTTTTAATTCTTGTTTCTTCTATTCCAAAAGTTTTATTTCTTCTTTCTGTCTAACTTGATCTCTGTTAATCCAAGGTTTTCCTAGTAGCATAGTAAATGGGGCATTGTCCTCAATAAATCTGATAATATGAGTGAGATTGTTGTGGGTGGGATTTTCAGTTTTGATCGGAAAAGCCACAGTGTAGTCATTAGATTGTCGACGTTTCGGATCCAGATCAGGATCCATATTCAAGACAAATAGCCTGGGTTTTAAGAGAAAGGGAAGAGCTAGTATAAATACTAGAAGTGGGAAAGTTTATTAGTGTCGGCTAAGTAGAATTATTTAATAGATTTTATTTTATAAAATATCACTAGGGTTTATTAAATTCTTGTTTATTAACGATTATGATAATTTTAGGGTTTTTTATTTATAAATAATTATGTTTTGGGGTTTAGTTTGAGGGTAAATTAAATTGTTAATTCTAGGGTTAGGTTAATAAGGAGTGCTTGGGAGTCCCCGAGGTGTAGGGCAGTCGGTGACGGAGTGTGTTGTTAAGCCACTCCGTGATGTTAAAGTCACCGGTTCGAAACCTGCGGGGACAAAAAATCCAACCATGTTAAGGGTTGGTGTGGCTCAGGCCGGGTGCGATCCTCGGGTGATTTTGACGGCTTAGATGCCCCTGAGTCATGGTTTCTCAAGCCACAGGTTAATCGCAGGTCCTGCACAAATTAACAAACAAAAAAAAAATAAGGAGTGCTTGTCTAGGGTTTAATATTAGGGTTTTTTATGTAAAAAGGAAATTAATGGGTTCTAATTAGTTTAAGGTTGTGTACTAAGGTCTCATTATTTAATTTTCTAGGGTTTAATTTATAATTAATTAATTTAATAAATTTAATTATTTTATAAGAAATTACTAAGGTTTATTGAAATTTTGTTTATTTAAAGGTTATGATAGTATATTAATAATTTTAGGGTTTCTTATTTAAAATTAATTATTAGGTTAATATGATAAGAGGTTAAGGTGTGCTTGTTATGGGTTTAATATTACGGTTTATTTTGTTATAAGGTAAAAATTGGGTTCTAATCCAAAGTTTATTGTTGTTTTTTGTGGAACAGGGGGAGCCAGTTTTCGCTCAATTCTAGTCCACTATCTCTGTCAAGGTTACTAGGGTGTTTACGGATTTCAATGGCTTCTCTAATATGATGTTTGAAGAGGTGATTCTCTTTGGCAATGATTTTGGTGTCTTCTAGGCGAACATGGTGTCTAGTTTTGATGGACACTCAAGAACGAACGCATCCGCACCTCCGCCCTAGCTGAACACTCCATCAAAACTAGACACCATGTTCACCTAGAAGACACCAAAATCCTTGCCAAAGAGAATCACCTCTTCAAATTTCGTATTAGAGAAGCCATTGAAATCCGTAAACACCCTAGTAACCTTAACAGAGATAGTGGACTAGAATTGAGCGAAAACCGGCTCCCCCTGTTCCACAAAAAACAACAATAAACTTTGGATTAGAACCCAATTTTTACCTTATAACAAAATAAACCCTAATATTAAACCCATAACAAGCACACCTTAACCTCTTATCATATTAGCCTAATAATTAATTTTAAATAAGAAACCCTAAAATTATTAATATACTATCCTAACCTTTAAATAAACAAAATTTCAATAAACCCTAGTAATTTCTTATAAAATAATTAAATTTATTACATTAATTAATTATAAATTAAAGCCTAGAAAATTAAATAATGAGACCTTAGTACAAAACCTTAAACTAATTAGAACCCATTAATTTCCTTTTTACATAAAAAACCCTAATATTAAACCCTAGACAAGCACTCCTTATTAACCTAACCCTAGAATTAACAATTTAATTTACCCTCAAACTAAACCCCAAAGCATAATTATTTATAAATAAAAAACCCTAAAATTATCATAACCGTTAATAAACAAGAATTTAATAAACCCTAGTGATATTTTATAAAATAAAATCTATTAAATAATTCTACTTAGCCGACACTAATAAACTTTCCCACTTCTAGTATTTATACCAGCTCTTCCCTTTCTCTTAAAACCCAGGCTGGTTGTCCTGAAGATGGATCCTGATATGGATCTGAAACGTCAACAATCTAATGACTACACTGTGGCTTTTCCGATCAAATCTGATAATCTCAAAATCTTCCTTTGTCGAAGTTCCATTAGCATTCATAGATATCTGAGTGAGACTTCCACTTAGGTTTACCAATTTTCCTCTGAAGAGTCCTATTCGTCCCAGTGAAGGGATCATGGTAGGCTTCCCTATAGCCTCCCAAGTTCTTTCTGTCATGATATTCATATGTGTTTCCTCATCTAGAACACAATCAATGTTGAAGTCCCCTATCCTTACTTCGATGCATTATTTTTCTTTGAATATCTATGATAATCTAACATGTTGGTGTTCATTCATGGTTTCTTTCATTTGAATTAATACTTTCTCTGATTCTTTCTAAGGTTCTGCTATCTCTGGATCTTCTTTAGGGTTCGGATTCATTCCTTCGAACCTAGCAATCATTCTGGGGCAATCCAATACTTCATGATCTAGAGCTTTGCAACAAAGACAACTAGATCTTCTACCAGGGCATTCCTTAGCTAGATGTCTCGATTTTCTGCAACTGTAATGGAGGGTTAATCCTCTCTTTCATGTAAATGATCCCTATCCTCTTTTGTACTGTGCACTAGGATCATAGAAGCCAACTTGCAACAAATTCTTTCTAGGATCCTGCATCCATTTGTTAGCCCAAACATTCTTTCTATGCATAGGTATAACATATCTATCACTATTCTTATCATATCTATTCATATCAAACCTTCTTTCATCTATCAATGCCCTATTTTTCAAGCTAGGACAGAACCTATCAGAAATACCTAGATCCATACTTTAGAAAAAAAAAAAATCACTTATATTACTTCTATAGAGCACAAAGCTTTCAGATCTAGAACTTTATTACCTTTATCAGAGCAGAGAGCTTACAGATCTGACCTCTTTTAATCAGAAATTTCCACTTTTACCTTTCTTAGAGCACAAAGCATTCATATATTGCTTCTTTTCTTCAAGATCACCCTCTTTTCTTGCAGATCTAATCTCTCTTCTTCAGATCTGACCTTTCTTTCTTGGTACAAAGCTTCACAGGTCAAGTAGAATACTGCGCACTAGGGAAAAAGATCTATGCATAGAGATTTCTTTGCACAAATCTTCTTCTTCTCTAGTTCCCAGCAATCCTAGTTTCAGGTCCAAGCAACGGAACCATTTGTTGGCACAGGGGCAGACCCAAGGTTCAACGCTCAAGAGCACACCAACAAATTCCTAACTACCGACCCTTTCAACAACACCTGCGAAGTAGATGAAGTCTCACCCAAGGTAAAGGCAGGGGTGGTTGCAAGACACATGTGTCTGCAACCTTAGTTGGGACACAAATATGTGATTATATCACTTACAGTGCACTTAGCATCAATCATTCATCAATATTCAACCCTTATTACACTTCGCAGATAGCACAGAGCATCGCATTATTCATGTAGGTCTAAGATATTTTAGCACTTAGCAATAGTAAAGTAGATAAGATTCATAGATCAACACTAAGCATCAGATCTAGCCTTAATACACATCTAAGAAATGCAAAGCATAAGTAGATCTATCTAAATATATCAAAGCACTTAGCAAAGAAGGAGATAAAGAGTCAAAGCACAAAGCATAACACACAGATTTACGTGGTTCACCCCCACCCTGAGGCTACATCTACTAACTCTTCTTATTCTTTATTAGTATCTTCAATCATCAGTTACAACACAAAGCCTCGAACCCTTATTCGCATAGGAAAGAAGATATGCGCAGCTCGCTAGATCCTTCTTCCTTATGCTTAGCACCAAGCCTTCTACAACCTCTTACAACAACTTGCACTTAGCTCTGCAAGCCTGTTACAATTATGCACAGGTAATTTACAATCCACATCCGATCACACATATCTAGCACTAATCCATCGACTAACTTCTCAAGTGTCTCATCTTACATAGCCTAGACTTCTACTTATACATTACAAAAGTGGGCCTAAGCATGGGTGAACCCATGGGCCGAAATCCTTTTCCCATTACATTATTCCCAAAACCCTAAAAAGGACCCAAAAGAGGGTCTAGCTTCCACAATCTCCTCTTCACTTGGTTCTCCATCTTCGACAAGATTTTGAAGCTCCAAAATAGGTCAAAATGACCAAGGTTATCCCAAAACTTGGTCAAGGGATAATAACCCTAAGTCGTTCTAAGGCCTCTTCCTTTTCTTGCTTCAAGGCCTATGTGGCTTGCTCTTTTTCTTCCTGGACCTGATGAAGGCGAGCTTCTGTCGCATCTGGTATCCTTTGCAATTGGGTGGGCTCATCCCCCAATTCTACACCTTCTAATGATGATGGTGCAGTAGACACTACGCGGTTCAAATGAAGTGCTTGTTGTACCCCCTTCAGTTCCCCTTTGATTATGTCATACATTGTTTCTTACTTTGCTTCATTTCACTGAAGGATGTCCTCTGAATCATCTACTACAGCTGCAATGATGAGGTCAATGTCATCCACCCTGAGCACATTCCGTGACTTAGGTTTGTTCGTGTGGCTCTTCTTTCTAGCAAAGGGTTTCTGCAAAGAAATCTTCCGTTTCTTTGAAGTTTTAGCCTCTGTAAGGGGATCCTTGGGCAGTGTTACTTCACCTTCTTCTGGTTTTTCTTCTCCATCCCCTCCTCCTTCTCCATTTAGTTCATCTCCTTCTCCTCCTTCAGGTGATTCAAGCGCAGTTTAATCCGACGTGTTGTCTATGTCCTATATTTCCTCCTTCTTCTTCTTCTTCCTCGCGCTACTTTTTCCCTCATATTCAGTCCGAGTGACCAAAGGGATTCCAATGATGTCAGGGTTGGAGAGCTCTATATCTTCCATTGGTACAAGGAATTTGGTTGGCCACTCCTTAGTTATCTCTTCCATGTCTTTATCAGTCAACTTATAGTACGACTGCAGCTCCTCCTTTCTTTCATCCCTACGCGCAGTGATGTAGATGAAATGGCGACCTGTGTGGAACTTCTCTAGTGTCCTGTAAGTGTGCAAGGTGTTTGGGGTCATTCGGGGTAATGCCTGAATGGATTGTGTGAGCTATAGGTAGTAGGTGTGGAACACCGCATTTGATTTCCACTACTTCTCCATGTCAAACGTGTACCACAAGGGGGTGAACCTCACAACTGATGGTTCTGATGGCTCAACTTACAGGAATGTCGCTCCCTATGGCATCTCCCAAGCGATAAATGCTATTAATATTAACAACTAGCTAAAGTGGAACTCGTATCCTTGGTCATGTGCTTCGCGAAAGTCCTTCTGCAGTTCATTGGCGAGGTAGCTCGCCCAGTTCATCTGTACCTCTTCGACACATTTTCCTGCGAGGTCCATGACGAACCTCGTAACTTGTGTTGGCTGGTTCTTCCTGACGAGCTTGCAAGTGATCAAATGACAAGCTAGGCACACTGTGCCATCTTGGATGGAGGCTACCTTTTAGCCTCTCTTCCCCTTCTCCACATCACCATAGGTCTCCTTAATTCATTGTGCCAGTGCATGATCTGTAGCCTTCCCTAGGTAAAAATCCCGAGGATATGGTCCCTGCATACTCAATCCAGTGATCCGGTGGATCAGTGCCAGATCCATAGTGATGTGTCTATCTAACAAGAGATAGCCTCCATGGTAGCATGACAGGAGGCGTTTAATGCACGCGTTAACCTCTTGGTGTCTGTCGAAGTGAGGGATCTTCATCACATTGAATATCGTCGATCTTCCAATTTCCATAGTCCACGACTGGGGAACTATCTTGGGCTTCTTCCCAGTCATCTCTTTCAGGTAGCGATGCAGTGCGAGCAACACATAATTCTTCTTATCATCGATGTTGAAATCACTTATCTTGAGAGATGGGACCTGTCCCAACTGCGGTCCAACTGCACGAATCCCCTTCGGGAGGTACACAATGATGAGTGTGTTGTCTAATTCATATGGGACACTGTCGTGACTAACCGTGCTAGCCAGAGGTGGGATGTAGTCAAGCAAGACCGACGGGATCAACTTCGTGTTCGCCAGATCGTCGCAGTGCTTTCTTTGCTTCTTGGCACCAAGTCGGCTAGAATGACGTTGTGCAGTTGACAGGGGATGCTTGCAATCCTCCAGTCCATGATGCATGTACTCCTGCAGACATCGCTCTTTTATTCATGAGGTCAATTAAAATCTCTTGTACATATTTCTCTACTACGCTAAAGTCGTTTGACATACACACTCGTAATCAAAGACTTCGGGAAGGAGAACGGATGCTCAAAGTAATCGAAATCATGGAGAGGTATTAGAATGCAGAGAGCAATACGTGATTACTTCTCTATTATCTTGAATATCTCAGTTTGCAAAAGTGTCCTCGGTGCGGTATTCGACAGATTAAATAAGCAATGGCATAATGGACTCCTCCAACGGGAAAGAATGCCTCAATCAATATGATTACAGTCGTTGTAGCGCGATCCCAACGGTCCAATGGCGATATTTCCGGCAATAACTGCATTTCTAGCCATTCCATAGCGTCGTTCTAACGGTCGAGACGCCTCCAACGGTCATATCGCTTCACCATTGCGAAGTGTCATTCTGCGTTGTTCTACTATTCCGACGAGATTCAAGTGCTGCAAGCCTATCTTCTGTGAAGTCTCCTCTAGTACTTCCTGTAGTTTTTCGAACTTTGCTTTCTTCTTACTAAGCTTTCTTTCTTTTCTGTAATCCAAGTCTCTGGATTCCTCTTTCCATTCTCATTCTTATTTTCTCTTAGCGTAGTAACTTCGCACTGCTGAGGGTCTTTCAAAAGGTTCGAGTGTACTACCTCTTTTCTTACTACTTCCGGGGTGGATGTTCTTTCTTCTGCATGGGCAGGTTCTGTAGGCCTTCTTGTGTTCTTTCAACGTCGACAGCTAACTCTCTTGCCTTTTGTTGCTTCAACTTATCTACTTGTTCTTCTAGTAGTCATGCTATCTTTCTGGTTATGAATTCCTTTAGTTCTTTCTTTTTCTGTTCTATGGCTTCCTCCTCTACTTTCCTTTTGATATGATCTTTCTCAATCCAAATATTTCCTAACAAGAGTGGAAATGGGGCATTGTTCTCAATGAACTTCATAACCTCAAATTCTTCTTCAGTTGATGTTCCATGAGAAATCATAGCTACATTAGTAACTCTTCCACACAGGGTTATCATCTTTCCTCTGAAAAAACCTATTCTTCCCAATGAAGGTATCATAGTAGGTTTTCCCAAAATTTCCCAAGTGATTTATGTCATAATATT
Organism: Picea engelmannii; assembly: GCA_009831015.1. Classification (NCBI taxonomy): domain Eukaryota; kingdom Viridiplantae; phylum Streptophyta; class Pinopsida; order Pinales; family Pinaceae; genus Picea; species Picea engelmannii. Next base: position 106,532 of record ML811167.1, on the reverse strand, counting down.
CACCTGTGTTTCCTCATCCAAAACATAGTCTATGTCGAAGTCTCTTCTTTTTTCTATTTTCTTTGTGTCTTTCAATACCTCTGATAAACTGTCAATTATGTGATCATTCATTGTTTCTTTCAACTATAATAACATGGTCTCTGATTCTTTCTGGGTTTCTAACATACCCTTATTTTCTTGACCTTCTTCATAGTTTTCCTGCCTCATATTCATCTTTTAAACTTTAGTAATCATTCTAGGACAATCTAAAACTTCATGACCAACTGCTTTACAAAAAAGATAGATAGGGCATGTAACAAGTAATTCCTTAGCAAGATGTCCCAGTCTTCTGCAGTTATAACACAATGTCAATCCTCTCTTTCTCTTAAATGATCCCCAACCTTTCATGTACTACGCATTGGGATCATAGTGATGGACCTGCAATCTGCAAGAATTCTTTCTAGGATCCTGCATCCACTTGTTAGTCCACAAATTCTTTCTATGCATAGGAATAACATATATTTCACTATTTATATCAAATCTATTTAGATCATATCTTCTTTCTTCTAGTTGTGCCCTAATTTTCAGACTAGGACAAGATCTATCAAACAGACCTAGATTCATACTTTCGAAGAATTTTTTTTCACTTATATTACTTTTACCAGAGCACAAAGTTTTAAGATATTACCTCTTTTCTTCAGATCCAGTTCCTTTATTAGCACACAGATTCACTGGTCAAGTAGACTATTGTGCACTACAGTGATAGATCTATGCACAGAGCTTTCTCTTTTCCTCAATTCCCAGCAATCATAGTTTCAGGTCCCAACAATGGAACCATTTCTTGGAACAGGGGCAGGCCCAGGGTTCAACGCTTCAACAACACACTAACAAAACCCTAACTACTAGCCCTTTTAGCAACACCTGCGAGCAGATCAAGTCTCACCCGAAGTAGAGGCAGGGGAGGTTGCAGGAATCAAGTGTCTACAACCTAGTTGGGACATAGATCTGTGATCATTATACCTTAACACAACACTTAGCCAATAACATTCATTAGCCTTTAACCCTTATTCACATCGCAGGATAAACCCCTATTATAGATCAACGTAGTATTAATCAAGATCTAAGCATATCTAACCATTCATCACATAGCATCAGATCATATCTTAACATTCATTCATATACTAAGCACTAAGCATCAACATATCTACCTATCACACATCAATATCAATGCACTAAGCAAGTGACCACATGAACAACATCAATGCATCGAACAAAGCACATCAACATAGGATATACATGGTTCACCCCAGTGTGGGGTTGTGTCCACCAACTCTTCTCTTCTTTATTAGTCTCTTCCAATCTTCTTATAGGCATAGAGCCATAAGGCCAAATCCGCATAGGACAAAAGATCTACATGCACCTCGCCAGATCCTCCTTCCCCAAGTTAGTTCAAGTCACAAAGCCTTCTTAAAATCACTTGCACTTAGCTCTACAAGTCTCAAAACGCAGTATGCATAAAAAATTCACAATTATTCGCACTTAGCAAAATCAGTTCTCTTACAACGCTAGCACTAAGCCAATTGCCACATATCATTACACAGAAATAGAACTTACATCACTTAGTTCCCTATTTATACATTACAAAAGAGGCCTAAACATGGGTAAACCCATGGGTCGACATCCCATACCCGTTACATAAACCCTAAAACCAAAAAATCCCGCAAAATAGGGTAGGATCCAACGATCTCCGCTTCGCCTGGGCGCTCCATCTTCGACCAGCCTATCGAAGTCCCAAAAATGGTCAAACCTAAACTACGTTTCCTCAAAACTTGGTCAAGGGCCAACAAGATGTATCAATGAGTACTTGCAATAATATTTACAAAATAATAGATATTCAATATACTCAAGTGTGCTTAAATGAGAGACCTTTGCCTCTTATTTATACTTTCATGTAGTTTCCTCAAGGGGTTACCTTCTAACCATCTTAACCCACTCTCCTTATTTTAGGGCTAACCCACTTGTAACCACTTTTCGACTTTGTAATTTCTCCATTAACTTTATTATTTAAATAATTTATTTTGTATCCACTTTGACTTATAGTACACTCATCACTTCACTTTATTATTTAAATAATTTCTTCTTTGCAACCACTTTGATTACTTTGACCTTTTGGGGCTTCTAGATGACTCATGAGGGTTCTCCAACTTCACATGGCCATAACTCTCTAACCGTAATGAGTTATGTGACGTTCCACATACCACCAGAAATGGAATGACATGTAATATCCATCTAGAATAGTATTACCTACAAATATATCAAAACTCATACCATTATCCATCAAACAAACTTGATTCCATTACCCAAACCTTTGTGCTACCGGAATTTGCTACCGAACTTTCTTCAAGGGTTGACATCAATGAAAACCAACCCAGTTAATCAACAGATTCAAATGAATGTTTTTTTGAAATGGGATATTTTTGCAAGAGGAACTCAGATGTGTAATTTATTTGAAAAAATTTGACCCTGAGTGCTACAGAAATAAGCAAAATCGTGCATTCGTCCGTGGAAAAACCTAAAAATTTGCAGATTTTAAAATGTCGATATATTCACTTCCTAGACTCCATTTTGAATGATTGTTTTTTAGAAATTAGTTTTTATTCCAAGAGGAACTCCGATCTACAACAAGTTTTTACAAATTTTGCTATGGGAATTGTCTAAAGTGTTTTGTCCCTCCTTTTCTTCTTTGAAAATAAAAATAGAAAAAAAAAATCCCCCTCTTTTTTTTCATGGCCAAAGAATGCACTCTACTACCACTTGTTAAGTACCAAAGACCTGAATACAAAAACACCACAATATATCCAAGAAAAATATAGAATAAATATTACTTTATTATTATCAAACCCTTAGGGTAGGGAAACACCATACAATAGATCCTATTACTGAATGGATTCACTCATGTTCACTTTCCTCTTCGAGGGGGAAACCTCCTAATGAGCTATGGCTCCAAACACAATATTTCTTCACTTTCCATTACATTTCTTGAACCCCTTTATATAGTGCTAGAAACCACCTAAGAACATTCTAGAGGAGGAATCTTCTAGAAGTGGAACCTTCTAGTAAGTCCTCTTACATTTATTGCATTCACACTAGGCCTTATTTATTAAAAGTGACGTTTATACATAACAATATTTATCTATTGTTATTCCCCTTGGGTACCTACCTAGGTACCCCATATTATTTCCCTTTTTTTTCTTGGAAAAAATCTACAAAAACAACAAAAAATTTCTTCCTTTCTCTGGCCAGGAAAAAGTGTTATGATACCAAATGTTATGTTCCATAATAAATATGAAAATATAACTTCAGAAATAAACTCAAATCATTCACCAAAATACTGGATGCAAGAAATAGACAAAACCCTTGAGGTAGGGTAATACCATACATTATTCCTTATGGTATGAATGCACTCCTCAAACAATTCTTTCTTGTTACAATAACAATATACTTCACTATGCTCCAATATATTGCTTACATTTCTTTATACAAAACTCTCTATCGCCGAGGAAAATTCTAGAGAATGAATATTCCAATGGGTGTCTAATGTCCCTTTCTAATTTATGACTCATTAGTCTATATGAATCCCATAGGCTATAGTCAACAAATAAAAGGGATTCAATGCATCAAACCCTAAGGAGATAATTAAATAAAATAAAAAATTGTATTTTATTGTAAGGGAGCTAAGGATTTGATTTGGTCAAAGGAAGAAAGATGTAGACGAACCAGAAGAAGGATAAATAGTACGTGTAGTATCTCACTTTGGCATTATGATTTGATATCTTATTGAGTGCTCTTGTAGCCAGAGTGTTTTTTGGGGTTTTGGGAAAATCCCTTCCACTCCAAGTTTAGTTTCAGTGGTGAAATATCCACCCTAGCTAGACAAGAGGAGGATTCATATAGAGTTCTCATTGGATTTCATTTGGTGCTTGATTTCATATTGGAGGGAGTTGGGAAGAATATCGTATTGCATAGAGTGTCTTCCATGATTTGCAGGAAGAAGTTGATTTTCATATCTGCAGGTGCTAGGAGGGTTGATTACAGATATACATTGTTGGAGAAGAGTAGAGTAAGGCTTGGAGATCCTTGTCTTCATTGATTGGCATCATACTAGGTTTCTTGTGTGGTTTCTATAGATTGTGTAGTTTCCTGGAAGCCAATAGCTTGTGTTCTTAGTAGCATTCTACAACTGTTATTAGAGCCATTAATTGTCATTGTATTGATTCTAAAATTTTTTACATCCATAATAAGATGCCATAGTTATCTTCTCTAAATTTTATGTAATGAATGTTTTCTATCTATTTGACAATATTCTTCATTGAGTAATAATTTGTTTAAAAATGGTTAGCAGTGTGAAATTTCCACCTAACCCAGTTGGGAATATTACAATGGTATCAGAGCTGGTGATTTTGCCAGCCTATTATTGATGACAAAGAAGAAGGGTCACGTAAGACCTTTGTGAAATTCACTAGAAAGAGAGGTGTAATAAATCCATACCGAGTCATAAAACGAGGGAAACATGGGGGATAAAGCAGAAGTTACACAAGATCAAGGATAATTTTAAGGATGGAAATTTATCTCAAAATGTAGAAACCTTAGAAAATCTTACTAGCCTTTAATATGCAAACTATAAAATGTTGGCGATATTTTTGCAAAAATATTCAAATTTATAAGGATTTTATATAGCTTCTATAAAATTTGGGTTATTTTTAAGGTAAGATAATTTTATTCTATAGAATTTGGGCTAATAAATTTTAGAAAAGCAAAACGTTTTTTTGGAAAAAGCATGGAAAATTAGCCCATGAGCGAAATGTATCCCCTAAAATCATCCCTACACAAGATCTGGTGCTCAGACTACTGATGGAATCTAACTAGAACTAGGTAGTAGCTGCCAAGAGACATGAATAAATGTTTAGAGACCAACAACATACTCTTACGAAACTCCTACAATTGTTAGGACAACAAAGATCAATTGGGAACTAGTTAGGGGGTAGTCATATGGAGGATAACAACATTTATATCCCGGTATAGAGAAACTCACCAAAAGGGAGTAGTAGAATACTGAGGCCATCATTACCACAGTTTCTCAAGGAGCAGTAGAAAGAAGTTACAGAACAACAGGATCAGTATGGTGACCCTCTTAAGGGTTACGAAGAGTATTTAACCACACCAGAGGATTTTCGGGCATCCTTTTCTTTCCAAGACTACTACAATGATAAATATAGGAACAAACCAAGATAATAAAACAAAACAATGCAGTACCAACAAAACTATGATCTTATGTGCAGGGCAGGCATATTAACTATTCCCTCATTTGATGGGTCAACTAAGAATTCAGCAAGTGCTTGGGTGCAAAAGATGGACACCTACCTCCAACTCAACCCCATGACTGAGGCAGAGGAAATCAATATTTCCACCTTACATTTGGATGGGGAAGATCATGAATGGTGGCATCATGGTTTGGTCACACTTGGACATGCCAACATTACATCCTATGTAGAATTCACCCCATGATTGATCGATAGGTTCGAAAAGAAGGATCCTAAAATTCATTTTAGGGAGTTGGCACAATTGAGGCAGGAAGGTACACTAGAGCCATTTATCATAGAATTTTAGAGGATAGTTGTCAAAGTAAATGATATTTCAGAACAAAGGCTAGTGATGCTATTCACATAAGGGTTAGATGAACCCTTGAAAGGTTGGGTTAAGGATTTTAGGCCACCCACATTACATGATGTCATCAAGAAAAATCAGGATATGATAGACACAATTCTTAGGAAGTCCCCAGTAAAACCCTTCATTCCTCATAAGGGTCAGGCGACAAAGTTTCCCTAGAATACATGGACAGGGAAAGATCGACCAGATGAATACACTCGAAGGGAGCTTAGAAGAAAGAAACTATGATTTAATTGCAAATATCCATGGGAGCCACATCATCAGTGCATGGGAAAAAAAAAGGTCCATTATATTGAAGTACTATTCGATGAAGAAGGTGTAGGTGAGGAAGAGAACCTTCACATTCCATATGAGGGATAGAACAATGGTGAGGCACCACACCTTGAAATTATAGAAAAAGTACCATTGCAAGAATGGGTCAACAAGGTGACCATAGACACATTGTCAAGAGTCCCCAGGTATTATACCTTCTGAATCAGGGGAATTATGCAGAGACAGAGAGTTACAATTTTTATTGATGGAGGGGCCACCCACAATTTCATCGATGTAGCATTGGTTACTAGGAGACAAATTCCCAGAGAGGAATTTGAGGGATTTGAAGTAGTAGTGGAAGATGAATACAACATGACTTGTACCCAGAGGATTAGAGGGTTGGAGGTGGCATTGGGAAACTATACGTTGATCGATGACTTTTATGTAGTGGATCTAGAAGACACCGATGTAGTATTAGGAGTACAGTGGTTATATTCCCTCAGAGACTTCAAAATGAATTATCAAGAGATGAGGATGGAATTCATAGACACTAGAGGTTAATGGGTTATCATGAGGGGTATGTCATCAAGAGCACCAAAATGTGTATCCAATAAATGCATGGAGGCTCTCTTTAGACACAAATATTTGGTATGTGTAGTGGAGTGTTTAGTCACAATGCAGAAGCCATCGTAGGATCATCATCATTACCCAGAGGATATACAAGAGTTATTGGATAATCATGATAAGGTATTTGGGACATAGCGAGTAGGAATACCACCAGACAAATGATTTGAGCATCTCATTGAGCTTGAGGAAGGGGCCAAGCCAGTGATTACTACACCATATAAGCACCCAAATAAGTTCAAGGATGAAATATTAAAGGCTATACATGAGTTGTTGGAAATGGGATACATCCGACCTAGCTCTAGTCCATTTTATTCCTCAGTAGTATTGGTGAAAAATAAGGATGGCACGTGGAGAATGTGCATTGACTACAGGGATCTAAATAAGCAGTATATTAAGAATAGATATTTGATACTAAGGATTGATGAGCTGATAGATGAGATACATGGAGCGATATATTTTTCGAATATTGACCTTCGATCAAGATACCACCAAATCAGGGTGAGAGCAGAGGATATCCGCAAAACAACATTCAAATATCACTATGGTCACTATGATTTTGTAGTCATTCCATTTGGGTTGACTAATTCACCAGCTACCTTCCAGTCATGTATGAACCATATCTTCAACAAACATTTGAGAAGGTTCATATTGGTTTTCTTTGATGATCTTATGATCTATAGTAAGACGTGGAAGTAACATTTGGGGCATGTGGATGATATTCTCACCATTATGGAGGAGCAATCACTTTTTTCCAAAGAGGCAAAGTGTAAATTTGGATCGACAAAGATCATATATTTAGGGCACATAATAGGTGTTGAGGGAGTGAAGGTGGATCAAGAAAATATCTAGGTGATCTTAGATTGGCCTACCCCTAGTCAATCACAGAGTTGCAAGGATTCTTCGGGATATGCAACTATTACAGACGATTTGTGAAAGGGTTTTCACAACTTGGAGCACTACTAACAGATCCTACCAAAAAGGGAGAATTTAGGTGGACTAAGGAAGCACGGGAAGAATTTGATCAAATGAAGAAGGTAATGAGAACTTGTATGGTACTAGCAATTCCATATTTCTATCATCCATTTGTATTGGAGTGTGATGCATCCGGAGAAGGAATAGGAGTAGTACTGATGAAAAAATGCCATCCCATATATTTTGAGAGAAGGAAGTTGAGGGAGCCATAAAATATCTACTCCATATATGATTAAGGATATGTTAGCTATTATGCATGCATTGGCCAACTTCCAATAGTACCTGGTGAGATGATGTTTTGTAGTAAGGACCAACCACAACAAATTGAAATACTTCTTGGAAAAAAAGGATTTGAGTGAGAGACAACAGAAGTGGTGAGTAAGTTACAAGCCCATGATTTTGATATTGAATATGTTAAGGGAAAGAAGAATGTGGTTTTCGATGCCCTTTCCAGGAGGCCTTCATTTTTTTCCCTTGTCGAGGTCTCAACAAATTGGAATTATACCCTCTTGGTGGAATAATCCAAAAATACATTCGCCTGTGAGTTGATGGAGGGTACAAAATAGGATGGCAGGTACAAGGTAGTGGATGGCATCATATACTAAAAGGATATGATTCATCTTTTCCCTGAGTCCATGCTTAAGGATAATATCTTGAGGGAAATCCATGACACCCCTTTAGTCGGCCACCCAAGGTACTTGAAGACTTATAGACATGTAAAAGAGAGGTTTTCATGGAAATGTCTCAAGGAGGATGTACTATGGTACATGAGGGAATGCAATACTTGTTAGCAAAACACATCAAATATGACACACCCAACATGATTACTCTAGCTACTACATATTCCAGAGAGGAAATGGGAAATCATTTCCATGGACTTCATTATAGGGTTACCATAGGTCTAGGGTAGGAAATGTATCTATGTGGTAGTGGACAGAGTGAAAAAATATGCACGCTTCTTTTCTATTCCTTTTGAATACAACACATCACAAGTGGAAGATATATTCTTCAGGGAAGTGTTCAGACTCCATTGTATTCCAAGGAACATAGTCAGTGATTGGGATAGTAGGTTTCTTAGTGAATTTTCGCAGGATTTATTCAAATTATCTGGGATGGATTTGACACCTAGTACTAGTTAACACCCCCAGACAGACAAACACACTGAGATAGTGAACAAATAGGTAGAAGCATACCTGAGGAACTATGTGTTAGTACAACAATGAGCATGCATAAAATGGTTGCATCTTGGGGAGCACCGTTACAACACCACTTATCACATGTCCATCGAGATGAGTCCTTTCATGGAATTGTATGGCTATTATTCCCCATCATTTGTAGATTTGGCATTTGGATAAAGAAGGGCCCCCAAGGCCAAAGACTGGTTGCAGGAAAGTCAGAACATCCTGAGGGTCTTAAGGGAGAATTTATAGGTTTCTCATAACCAACAGAAGATGTATGCAGATAGGCACCAGGTAGAACACAATTTTGAGGTCAGGTACCTAGTCTTTCTTAGCTTGTAGCCTTACCGACAATCATCACTAAAGAAGAGTGGTGTAGAGAAGTTATAGTCCCGCTTGTACGGGCCTTATAGAGTGATAAGGAGAGTTGGAGAGGTGGAATATGAGTTGGAGCTACAAGAGGGAAGCAGAATCCACAATCTCTTCCATGTGTCTTGCCTCAAGAAGGAATTAGGCCAACATGTCACTGCTTCGACAGAGATTTCTCCATTAGATGAGGAAGGACAATTGGTTTTAACACATGAGAGGATTTTTGATGTTTGATAATAGAGGTTGAGAAGCATATTCATACAAGAATACATAGTCATATGGAAAGGGTTTCTTGTAGAAGATTCTATGTGGGAAGGAGAGAAGATTTTATAGCACCCTAATCTAGAATTTCTTGAGGAAAAGCAATTTTGGGAAGGTGGAACTCTAATGTCCCTTTCCAATTAATGAATTATTATCCTATAGGACTCCCATAGGCTATAATCAACAAATAAAATGGAGTCAATGCATCAAACCCTAAAGAGATAATTAAATAAAATAAACAATTATATTTTATTGAAAGGGATTTAAGTAAGGATTTGATTTGGTCAAAGGAAGAAATAGATAATGAAATTAAATAAAAAACTATATTGAAAGGGATTTAAGTAAGGGTTTGATTTGGCCAAAGGAAGAAATATCTAGAAGAACCATAAGAAGGATAAATATTAGGGGTATTCTCTCAATTTGGCATTATGATTTGATATCTTATTGAGTGTTCTTGCAGCTAGAATTTTCATTGGGATTTTGGGAAAAACCCTTCACTACAAGTTTAGTTTCATTGGTGCAATATCCACCCTAGATAAACAAGAGAAATATTCATCTAGAGTTCTCATTGGATTTCATTTGGTGCTTGATTTCATATTGGATGGAGTTGGGAAGCATATCGGCTTGCACAAGGTGTCTGTGGTGATTTGTAGGAAGAGGCCTAGTTTCAGATCCACAGGTGCCAGGAGGGTTGATTGCAAATCAAAATTGTTGGAGCATAGAAAAGTAAGGCTTGGAGAGCCTTGGCTTCATTGATTGGAATCATACCAGGTTTCTTGTGTGGTTTATATAGATTGTTTAGCTTCCTAGAAACCAATAAATTGTGTGCTTAGTAGCATTCTGTAGCTGTTATTACAACCATTAGTTTCCATTGTACTGTATCTGGAAGTTTTTCCATCCATAATAATATGCCATAGTTATCTGCTCTAAATTTTGTGTAATGAATGTTTGTTATTTTTTTTACAATATTCTTCATTGAGTAATCTGTTTAAAAAGGGTTAGTAGTGTGAAATTTCCACCCAACCCAGTTGGGAATATTACAAGGTGGAACCTTGTACTAAACCTTATCACCTTTATTGTGTTCACACTATTACATGGGACTTATTTACGACAATTTACCTCCATACATAATAATACATAACCACATTCCCATTGGGCACATCCCTAGGTATATTGCATTACATTCCCCTTCACATGTTTCTATTGGACATGGTGTTATGGTGTTGGCATTGATGTCAAAGGGGGCCAATATGGTCAATATTGGACATAGTGTATGTTTTTGGCATTGATGGAAAGAGAATAAATATGGTCACCGAGAACTTGATTAATGTTTATGTATTCATATCAATATCCTAGCAAAAGTTTATGGTGAATTATGTTACTAGCACCCATTCATAGAAGAAGAAATTGAACAGAAGTGAAGGGCTTGTTCAATCCATGAAGATACCATTGGAATACCTTTACAATGGAACCTCAAAAAGAAGTTACTATGCTCTAAATACAAGAATAAAGGGTCAAATATGTTGCTTCAATAGAATACAGTAGGTCTCAAGGATATGGTATAAAAATCTCAACAAAGGGGGTGCTTCACAGATCCTTCATTACTTATTCCTTGAAGAATCTTGTTATAAACATTATATATAATTGTCATCCATTCTCAAGTGAATGAAAGCAAGGCCAAAATATCATCTCTCAAGGCATATAATATCTTTTATGAAAATTTCCTCCAAGAAGGTGAGAAAAATCATCATAGGTCTCATTGTGATCGTAATATCACTAGGTCAAAGTCTCAAAAATTGTCGGATCGTGCTACAGTATTGGTGTTGAAACTCGCTGCAATCCCTATGATGCAACTCCATGCTACAATATTAGTGTTGCAACTTGCTGCAACTCCCATGCTACAACTCCATGCTACAAGATTAGTGTTGCAAATCACTACAAATCCTATGCTACAACTCCATGCTAGAAGATTAGTGTCGCAACTCACTGCAACTCCATGCTACAAGATTATTGTTGTAACTCATTGAAACTCCTATGTTGCAACTCCATGCTACAATATGATTACTACAACTCGTTGCAACTCCACACCACAGGATTGGATGTGAAAATTTGACCAGAGTCAACACAAATGTGGAAGCAAAGTTGCCATTTAAAATCCTCTCTTATAATTTTTTATTCCACTTTGTTAGCTTGTTGATAAAGGAGGAATGTGGATATATGACCAAATCATTGTTGTTGAAGTAGATTTTTCATTTGGCAAGTTTAGAAGATGGTCGCAATAGTGAATCTAGGCAAGTTTCCTTCAAAGAACCTCCTGTATCATCCACCTTGCACACTTTCTAGGGAAACTACTCTCTTATTGGCTAACTGGGCATGTTCTTCACAAAACCCATGTCGTAGAATTTTAAAATTTGTTTCCATTTCTCCAGAATCTTCGTATGAAAATCATTGTCTGATTTGGATGCATTTTTAAATTAAAATCAATTAATAAACATAAAAGTGAGCATTTGTGTTAATTAAATGAAGAGGTGAAATGTTGTATTATTAAAAAGACACATTGGTTCATTTTCTCTTTTACAAAAAGACACATTGCTTCAATATCATATACCTCTTGAGAGACTATATAAACAGAGAAAAATGGTAAGAAGGAGAATGTCTATGTGGGCTACATCAAAAGATCAAAAGCAGAAGCAGAGTCGAAAAACGAAGCTGAAGACATTCATGAAGTAAGGGTGGAAGGGAGGAGCAAGGGAGGATTGGTGTCCTCTACAAATTGAAATCTGAAACAAGGGATTTGGTACTTCCTAGAGTTGGTGCTCTAAAAACAAGGGAGTTGGTGCTTCCTAGAATTGGTGCTCTGAAATAAGGGAGTTGTTGCTTCCTAGAGTTAGTGCTCTGAAATAGGGGATTATTGTTTCCTTGATTTGGTGCTGAGGAAAAGAGAGATTGGTGTCTCTCAAAAAATTGTAACTTGTACTTTTTATAATTTTTATATTTAATTTTTGTATTCAGTGCATTCTTGTTGATCAATTATTGTGATTAATAAGCTTAATAATTAATAAATTATTAAATTATTGGAAAAGAAGCAATATTGATTCACCCCCCCCCCCTCTCAGTATTGATGAATATTTCAACAATTGGTATCATAGCAGGTTCCTTCACCTCATTCTAACCACTTGAAGGCAAGATCTTGATAAATCACTATGGATCAACAAGAAGGAATGTCCTCGAACAAAACACCATTGTTCAAAGGAGATGATTATGAATTTTGGAGTATAAGGATGAAAAGTTATCTAATCGCTCTTATATTTGATGTTTGGAAATCTGTGGTGAATGGTTACACAACACCAACTACTCCACCTTCAGACGTTGATGAAAAGAAACTTTACAATGATAACTCAAAGGCTATTAATGCAATTCTAGGTGGATTAAAAAACCTTATATTTGTAAAAGTGATGCACTGTAAGTCAGCAAAATAAATCTGGGACAAAATCAAAGTCATCTATGAAGGATATATCAAAGTCAAACAAGAAAAACTTCAAACATATGAAGCACAGTTTGAAAATTTGAAGATGAAAGAGGAAGAAAATATTGCAGATTATCTTCAGAGAGTGGATGAAATTGTCAATTTAATCAGAGCACTAGGAGATAAATTAAAATACCAATTTGTTTTCCAAAATGTGTTGAGATCATTACTAATTAAACATGATTCCAAGGTATCTACCGTGGAAGATCGATAAAAACTTGACACACTTACAATGGACGAGCTTCATGGGATTCTCATAGCTTATGAAATGAGAACAGGGCAAGAAAATCCAACCAAGAAGGATAATACTTTCAAAGCCTCAAAAGAAGCAAAGAACCATAAACATGTGCCATATGAGAGGCCAATTTTATAAATAAGCTCCATAAAGGATCTGGAAAATATAAAGGAAAGTTACCCTTCAAATGTTTCAGCTGTGGTAGAATCAGACACTTTTCTATCAAATGTCTCTATCCCAAGAAGGAGGATAGTGATCATGAAGAAGCCTACAACCAGAAATACCATAAAATCGATAAATCCCAATACAAGAATAAATTTTACAAGAAAAAGAAAAATCTCTACTCCAAAGAAGACAACAGTTCTTCAAACATGAGTGAAGATGATGAAGATATTGTATTTATGGGATTGAAAAATAATGTTGTTGATAACAATGAAGCAAATTCTGAAGAGGAAGGAGAAGTAAACCTTGAATCATAACTTATCAATGCACTTGAAGAACTAAGGAAGTATAAAATGAAGAATAAATCATTAAGAAAACAACTATCAGAATATGAAGAAGCACAAAAATCAAGAGAAAGGGAAGTTTCAAAGACCATCAAAGAATATGAAGAAGCACAAAAATCAAAAGAAAGGGAAGTTTCAAAGACCATCAAAGAAATAGGGAAAGTCATCTATGATTTGAAGACTCAACTCCAGGAAGCCAAAATAATTGAAGAATTTATTTTAAAACAACTCAATGATAGGGAACAAGACTCTGAAAATATAGAGGATGAAATTATCCTTCTAAAATGGGAAATTGAAAAAGAAAAGAAGCAATCAAGATTTGAAAACATTTCAAAAATCTTAAATGATATTATTAATAGTCAAATATCACCAAGCAATAAGACAGGACTGGGCTATGACCAAAATAAGTTTAACAAAGGATCTAACTTTACTTCTCATGAAATTAAAAAAAATCCAAAAAACTATGCATCTACACTTCAAAGCTCCTTCAAAAAACAAGAAAGAAAGATAAGAATTGATTCAAATAAGCAAAAATGTGTTCCTCCCTCACAAAAGAATGAATACAAATGGAACACAATTACAAGAAAAAATCCTCCAAAGAGGTATCAAAATCTCTTCCTTAGCTATTGCTTCTCTTGCAATAATTTTTGGCATAAAGCATTACATTGTAGAGCTTATGGAAAGTACAATCATAAAAATGTTCAAAAATATGATTATAAGAACAACAAGAAGACTAATACTCAAGAGAATAGAAACTATAATTCATTCTCTCCATTAAAAGATTACAAATTTGAATGCCACAATTGCAACTATTATGGTCATAAATCTAGTGACTATTGACTGTCAAAAAATTCTATAAAAACTTCCAATATCCAAGAATAAAGATATAAGAAGATATGGAGGAAATATGAAGTAAAAAACAAGAAAGATGATGAAGATATTGCACCTGAAATTGATGAAGTTGAGAATAGATGGATGATGGGTGAAGTTTCTAATAAGGAATGTGAAAATCAGAGTTTTTCATATAAAGTGGATCAAGCTGAAGAAAAGAGAATTCCTAAAAGAGAATATGACACAAGTATAGTTCTTGATGATGTCCTGTAAATCAATAGTTCATTAGCCAATGAAAAGAAAATACAAAAAGAATATTCTAAAGAAAATAACGAAGAAGTTTTTATTACACAAAACAATGATGATGATGATGAATCTTCAATAGAAAACCAACTAGAAGAATTGAGTGATGATTATCTTGGAAGTTTTCCAATGATATTTTGATTATGTATTGAAGCTCCTACTCAATGGAAAATATAAATAGAAGGAAGGAATGGATTGAAGGACTGACTACAATCTCAATATCATATTGACGCAGACCTATCGGCCCTCGGGCTGAGATCTGCTCACAGGATCGTTCTTTATCTCCCTCGAGCTGAATTGACTCTTTAGATTCCCTGCTGGAATCACAAATTATCGATCCACAGGTCCTTTCGGAAGCTCCCCTGTGTGAACAACACTAGGCGTGAGCTCCACCTTTCCCAAGCGACCACAACGCTATGACCAAGGGCCTAACCCAAAGTCTCTTATCGAAATCTCATGATCTCACGAGTTCACGAGTCAAAGCATTCGACTCCTCCTTCTCCAATATCGTGATACCCAAAATGCCAATACGGGTATGGCTCTTCCTCTGTCAGCGCCTTCCTTGCACGACCACCAGCTAGGCTTAACGCTATCTCCTCTCGCTATTCACACCTTCGTGAGTTCAAAGGTTGAACTCTCGTTCCTTCCTTGTGCGATCCTCCGAGACTTGTAAGTCAGTGAAGGTTGACTTTCCTTTCACACTTCTCGCAACTCGCAATCTCACGAGTTGTAGTGTCCAACCTTGGCACCTTCCCTTCACAAACCCCCGAGAAGCGATATTTAATTTCCCTCTTGCTTTCTCGCTACTCGCAACTTCGCAAGTCGAAGGGTTGAGCTCTCATGCCCTTGCTCCGTGAATCCCCGAGACACGAGAAGTCAATGGAGTGTTGACTCCCTTCTCCAGGTGATGCATGTCCACCTGTCAATCACGCGGGCCCCATCTTGTGGTTCTACCATGTGTTTCCTCCATGCCTCGGCTCTTAGCACTTCACGACTTCTGCAGTCGAGAAGAGGTTCTCTCAACCTCCGAACCTCCGAATATGCAAAACGTGCGATGAGGCTCTGATCCAATGGTCCTCCCTTGACCCAGATCCAACATTTTTCTATTCTCTTCGTGACTTCGCGACTTCGCGACTTGGAGCACCCAACTCTTGGGCCCTCACCCTGCGAACCTCCGAGTTCGCGAGACCCGAATCCTGGATCTCTTCGGCACTTCATCGACTCCGCGATTGCTGCCACCTGTCCTCCTTAGATGGACGGATGCGATTCTCTCGCGACTTCGCCACTTGTGACTTGGAGCACCCAAATCCTAGGCTCTCACCTTGCGAACCTCTGAGTTCACAAGATCCCTAGATCTCTGCCACCTATCCTCCTCAAATGGACGGTCCCGATCTTCTCGCGACTTCACCACTCGTGAAGTCAAGGACTTCCTTCTCTGAACCCTGATGTTCGAATCCCCGATATGGGTGATCTCACGACATGTGTCTTCTCCTAGACGCATGGTTCAGATCTAATGTCACATCTTTGGGACTTCTGATGTCGAGTGCCCTGACTTTTGTCATCCGGACTCTCGAACGCTGATATCCCGATCTCCAGCCTTTTCGAGACTTCGCATCTGTTGCTCTATGCGTGAGGGTTTAAACCTCATGTAGCTCCTGACAAATCCAATGGCTGTCGGGTTATTTGCTCAAGATCTGATGGTTCAGATCATTTCTCCTATACGCTCCTCCTATACTGCCTCCTGGATGTGGAAACATTCAACGGTCCAGAACTTTTCGATTGATCCGATGGCAGCTGTGCTCCTCCTGAGATTGTGCACGTTCTTCCCGAACTTGGAAGAATTTCCAAATTCTCAAAGGCCTCGACCTTTGTTCTCCTTTAGCTATGATCTCTTCGACTTGATTCCTCGCCTGCGCGTATAAAAACGTTGTTCCTCCTGAGCTTTGCTCCTGAATCCTTGAAGGATTCTGCGACTTCTGCACTCCTTCCAGGGTCTTCACGCACACAGTGATATCTCTTCTGAGCTTTTCAAATACTCAAAGCCTTAAGGAATTTTATCCTTCTCCCTTCTCCCTCAGATGGAGAATTTAGATGCCCTCCTGGATATCCTTTACTCAAGCAACCTCTTGATGAGTGCTTAGGGTGTTCAGCAACCCTGTGAAGATCCTTCAGTGGATTCTTCCTCCAATTATAGAACTCAACAGAGTTCCCTTCTTCTCTGTGCCTATCTGCACGCTGACTCAATGCCCTCCTGGCAGAGTGTCAAGAATCCTCAGATGATTTTGACTTCTTAAGAACTCACAACAGAGTTCTCCTATGCACTCCCTTGCACCTGCTCAATGTCCACTGGGCAGATATTTTACAGAACTCCTCAGAGATTCTGTCAGCAACTATGTTCTCCACAACCTTGCCTCCTGAGGCGTTCAACAACCTCAAAGGTACTCATCCAAGTTAATGACTTCATCTTCTATGCCCACTTGACATGTCTTTGTCTAAATCCGTAAATTTCAGAAGTGCATCTATGCACTGGTATTCAGAGACCGCAGTACTCTGTCATGCCCTCTTGGAATGAAAACACAAAGAACCTGTTGGATCCGCCCCTGTTTTTTCACCTCACACAATTTTGAATATTCTGATGCTTAAGATAAAAAGTTGTTCTCTTTCCCTTTTCCTTCCAAAATCATAAAACTCTGAAAAGACTTTGGTTGCCTGAATAGTAATGCTTTGTCACTTACAAAGGGCCCGTTTTTCGCAAGTATGTTTGTCCTTAGGATTTTTCAAGTTTCGTGATCTCACAAATCGGACACCTTATTTCTTGAATTCACAAGTCCCGAGTCGCGAGAATGCGAACTCGGTTTTAATTTTCGTCCAAGGCAACAATAGTATAAGGCCTTTAACCCTTTATTATGACATCTTCGTGGTTTCGCGCCTCGACATTTCTCGACCCTAAATTTTTGTTTTATTGACCCCGAGAGCCGAGAACGCGATAATTTTTAAATAACCCTAGTCAAAGACCAAGAGTAAGTAACTAACCACAGTTAAGCTTGGTTCACCGCACATCGCCTCTCGGCATTTTCCTTCATAAAGTTAAAATGTCCAAAACTCCGAGTCACGAAGTCGCGATATGATTATATTGGGCCTTAATTATCGCTACATCGCAATATCGCGACTCGGCATTCGTTCTCCTAAAAGCTTGTCTTCGAATTCCCGATTCACGATCCGACAATTAAGTTAAACATATCATTAAGGATCCGCTACATCATGATTATAGTTAATTAATGCCAAGATCGGAATTCGCAATCTCGCGAGTTATAAAATCAAAACAATAAAGGGAAATTCACGAGATGACAAAAAATGAGGAAAGCTATAAGTCATTAAGATTGCAAACTTTTAAAATCAAATGGACTACATCCCGCGCTTCAAGGTTGGCACACTCCACGAGGTGTTTGTTCATTTACTCTCCATAACCTCAGTGCCTGTCAAGCTGCCCAATATTCA
>ML811167.1:41386-53593 GCA_009831015.1 Picea engelmannii | reverse complement strand
GCTCTCCTTACAAGAAAAGATGGAATGTGGATGAAAGAACTCCAAGCTTATTCACACAAGAGAGGGGTGAATAACTTATGAAATGCAGCTTACAATGTGTATTACCAAAGAAGAGGTCTCTAGCAATCTCAGCAGCATAACAGCATGAAGAATTCCTTGAGAAAATGGTGGTCATTCATGGCTTTTTATAGCCAAGCATTGGGTTATTATGCAACCTCTTTTGAATGTGAAAAGAGGCTCTTTAGGGCACAATTAGGTCTTTGACCAGCCTCCCCACGCAGATTGAGCTCGGATTTGATGTCAAATCGACTTGGGAGCCGATCCATTAGTGGTTGGGAGGCCGACCAGCTTCATAAATGCGCCGTTTGGCAGGCGCGCGGGTTTTGTACCCCACATCCGCGCATATGCGCCCAATATACGAAGATATTGTGCGCGCGCGCTTGTTTTTAGTGGGTATACTGCGCGTTTTAATTTTTTAGCCATTTTTGTATAGTTTTGGCCCTTTTGCTGTGCTGTGGAATTAATCCTTGTGCCATGAATGCCTGTTTTTCTGTGCTGATGATGCAAAGTTCTTGTCGCCCTGTGCGGACGAAATTTCAGTGATAACAACAATCCTTTCTCGACATCATTCAATCTCTCAACTTGGTAGACATTGAAATTTCAAATGGTATTTTTACTTGGAACAACCACAAAAGAGGCCAGCATCAAGTAGCCTCTCGCTTAGATTGCTTCCTCGTCTCTTAATCCATTCTTTTATCCAATATTCACCCCCGTGCCACAATTATCCCCTTCAGTGGCTCTAATCATTGGTCGATCTCGGTTCATCTTGACTTGCATGATAGTCCTCTCAACAGTCCTTTCTATTTCAAAATTTTATCGCTATCTCACCCTACCTTCCTCTCCAATATCAAAGCATGGTGGTTTGAATTTAATCCCCTCTCCAAATCCCCCATGCATAGATTTCAATAGAAACTCAAATATGTCAAACAAAAACTCAAAATATGGAACAAAGAAGAGTTTGGCAACATATACCAAGAGAAAAAGAAATTTATTTCCTAATTAGAATAGCTTCAACAAACAATGATCCATGTAGGAAGAACATAGGATATTGTGCAAGAGGAAGAATTCCTACATCACGAGCTAAATAAGCATGAAATATAGGAAGAAACTCTATGGAAGAAAAAATCTTGAATCCGTCGGCTTAAAGAGGGAGAAAAGAACTCAAAATTCTTCCATGGATGAATGATCCAATGCATAAATCACATCCGCATCATTTCCATAAAAAATCATTCAATGAAACAATCTAATGGAACATTAAGACATCGATCAAGAACTGGTGCATTACTTCCAAACCCTCTGAACGGAACCAGGAAAAGATCGCCAACCCTCCATTCAAAAATTAACCCAACATGTTCCCTCCCTAGTCTCCCCTGAACAAAAAGAATCCCTTATGAGACCCATCACCTCTGAAGAGGTCAAGCAAGCTATTTTTTCTATGCCCAAGAAAAAATCCCCAGGTCCTGATGGTTTCGCTATCAACTTCTACCAAGCCTATTGGCCCATCCTCAAATCAAACATGTGGGATGTAGTTGAAGACTCCAGACTGCATTCCAACGTCCTACCATCATTCAATGCCACCTTTCTCTACCTAATCCCCAAAGAGGACAAAGTGGAAGACCCAAGAGAGTTTTTTCCCATAGCTCTGCAATGTCATTTTCAAAATCATCACTAAAGTCATTGCAAACTGTCTTAAACCCCTTCTATGCTCCTTAATATCCACCGAAAAAAATGGCTATGTGGAAGGAATAAAAATTATAGATGTGATTATCCTTGCTCATGAATTCATTCACTCCCTAAAAACTACCAAATCTCCTGGCATGCTTCTAAAGATGGACATTTCAAAAGCCTTCGACAAGCTCAACAAGAATTACATTTAACAGATTCTCAACACTTCTTTTTTTTCCATTCCTAAATCAAATGGATCATCTCCCTCACCTCCTCATATTTTCTCTCCATTCTAATCAATGGGTCACCCTCTAGAACCTTCTCCCCATCCCGAGGCATATGACAAGGAGATCCCATTTCTCCCTTCCTTTTCATCTTAATGGCAGAAGGTCTCGGGAGATCCATCAAAGTTGTTGTTGCTGCAAACAAGGTCAAGGGAATCCGAATCAATAATGAAAAGCAATCAATCTCACATAAACAGTTCGTAGACGACACAATTATTTTGTCTCAACCCATAGTTAAAGAGTCCAAATCCATTCAACATATCCTATTAGATTTTCAAGAAGCTTCAGGTACCTCCATAAATCTCACAAAGTCTCAAATATTCTTTTTAATACAGCCCTGCAATTCATATAAACATCTCCATAATCTTGGGATTTCAATGAATCTCACTTCCTTTCAAGTACCTCAGCACCTGTCTTATAGATAGTTAGATCCGAAACTCATCCTAGGAAGATTTGCTAGCTCGAATGAAAAAAAGTTTGTCCAATTGGTCCTTTAGAGCGCTCAACACTCCATGATGCCTGGTCCTTCTTAAATTAGTTCTTCAAGCCATGCCTCTCTATTTATTTTCATCTCTAGTTGCACCTAAATCAATCTTGAAAGCAGTGTGAATCCTACACCACACCTTTATGTGGGGAGGAGCCCGTAAAGAAATAAAATGGGCACTTTTTTCTTGGGACAAATTATTTCTCCCCAAATTCAAAGAAGGCCATGAACTCAGAGACCCTGAAACTCTAAGCTTAGTCATTGGAGCCAAAACTGGGTGGCGATGGCTAACCTCCAAAGATATGCTTTGGGTACGACTTTGGCACTAGAAATATATCCCTCAAACGAACCCACAAAATCTCATCAGACTCTCTAGAAACATCATGGGATCCATCATATGGAATGCATCCTCAAGGAACAAACATCTCATTCACTCCCACTGCTTCTCAAAAATTTGGGATGGGATGTCAACTAATGCAACCTTCCCCACTCCTCGGAGAACGATCGCTCTCACCAGGACCTTCTCTTCCCTCGGCCCGAAGAGTTATATCACTCTTCTAATTCCATTTCGGGAATTCTTTACCCACGGTAACTCCTTACTGATCTCCCTTGTTTGATCGAGATATCGGAATTCGTTATTTCGCGAATTATGTAGTCACACCCCTTTTCTCCTGCGATTCTTCGAATCCCGACGTGGGTCAATCGTTGAATTTCTTCCCTTTCTATCGGAGTTCTCTCTATTAGAGAATCGCTACTCGCGATGTCAACAAAATGAAACTCCAATCTCTGAATCCCGATGTGCCGATTTTCCGAGGCACGTGCGGACTTGACCTCCCCACCTTCTGCCTTCTATCGAAATTTTGAAACTCGCGGGATCGCGAGTCCTGATGTCGATGGATTCGGGACTTACCTTTTCCCGATCCCCAATATGATGCCACCTGTACTCCACCAGCCCTGTGGTCCCACACTGCCACGTCACCGTTGGGATATCGCAAATCGCGGATCCAACATGCAAGTGTTCTCTGACTTTGAGAACCCTGATTCTCCGATCCCCGACTCTCCAGAATCTTTTGACACGTGTCTCACATAATCGACGGCTCCAGGTCTATCGGGGTATCGCTCCTCACGATATCGCAATACTTGATGTGCCAACTTGAGACTTCTCCTCGCGAATCCCCGATATACGATGTCACGTGTGGATCAGACGGTCCCTGTGACTCTAGGTCAACGGCTCTCCTTCCTCCTGCGTTCCGAACATGTGAATGGTTCACGTCATAAACCCCTGGAACCTTTGCAATATCTACGGTCCTCGGATTTTCGTGGAATCTCTCCAGGAGATTTCAACCGTCCATCTTCCCTTTGATAATTCTTGTGGAATGAATCAAGCGCTTCCTTCGTGAAGACTTGTTACCTACTTGCAAACCTGTGGCGCTTCTCTCGGCTTCCCACAAAAACACTGGCACTTCTCTTACGGTGAAATGGTAGGCCTATTCCTCCCGAGCTTGTCACCTTCGACTCTCTAAGAGGGTCCATATGCCTGCTCCCTGCATATAGCGGTCAACGACTCCCTGATGTCGAATATTTTGGACTCTATGCACTTTCTGCGGCGACCGTCCTTAACTTCTTCTACTCAGATTAACCACTGAGACTTTAAGTTCATCCTGCACTTCTCTTGCATGACTCTATCAACCCCAAATCAACTTCTGGGTGAATGAGAATAAGGGTTTAACTGTCGAGCCTCATCAACGCACTCTATGCGGATGAATTCAACTGCACTCTATGCAGGAATTTCCTAGCTCAGACAGAGAAACAATTGAAACTTATTTTCTTCTCTTTCAGACTTCAGTTAAAACCTATGAAATCACATGCACAGCATATTCAAAGCAAATGCATGACCAGAAAACAAATATTCATGAACACATAAACATCATACACAGAGAAAACAACACCAGCCATGAATTTGAATCAAAGACTCTCTTCTATTAATTCAAAAACATCTGTACATGGGTGTTCTTCACAAATTCTCTGCTTGCTCTTTTTTTTCTTAATGTTGCTAATGTTACAATGATACAAAGGAGGGTGTCTATATCCCGTTTCCCTCTTGGATCATGAAACTATCAAATCTACAATTAAATTCCTATCTACCAGCATTAATTAAATTAAATGCCTCATCTACCTAAGGACGTGAGCTTAAAGGATCAAGGTCCATCAAAATATACAAGTGCGCTTCATTAACTCTCCACATTAATGTTTGGCGCAACCATTCCAAAGTGAAACTCAAAAAAAAGAAATCTGTGGGCTTGTCCAGCTGTCTCATCTCAATGTGCTGGCTCGCTTGATGGGTGATGCTCCTGCGTCATACTCCTCGGCTTGAGAATTTTCATGGTCTCCTGTCCATGAGCTCCTGCACGGTTTGTCCATGCTTGTGTATCACTATCTCATTTTCCTAGCTGGCATCCTCCACTGGGTGATTTTTCCACTTCACCAGGTACTCGAAATACTGCTTTCGCCTGGTCTTCTTACCCACTCGCTTGTCTAGTATGCACTCCATATGTGGCTTCTCTGCGACTGGTAATTGCTTCTGCCACTGGATCACTGGTTCTTCAGTTCCAGCTTTTATTTCTCCAGCCTTGTATGGGTATAAATCCGAAACATTAAATATCAGAGATATCCCGATGCCATCTGGCAACTCAATTTCATACGCATTCTCTCTGAATTTCTTTAGGACTCTGCAAGGTCCGATTTTCTTCATTTTTAATTTGTTATATGTTCCCCTTGGGAACCTTTCCTTTCTCAAGTGTGCTAGAAAAAGATCCCCAACTTCGAACTGAAGTTGTCTCCGATGCTGATCTGCTCTACGCTTGTACTCCTGATTTGAGTCTATCAGTCACTGCTTCACCTTGCCGTGAAGTTCCTTCATTTCTTCAGCAAATTCTTCTGCGCTCGCACTGCTAGTCGCAGTTTGTTCTGACTCCCTGAGTTCAGAAATTCCCCTCGGTTGTGTCCCATACACAATCTTAAATGGACTTTTCCCTATGCTTCGATTCACAGAGTCATTGTATGCAAACTCTGCCTGTGGAAATATGTTGTCCCAGCTGCTATGGTGTTTTGTCACCAAGCTCCTCAGCAAGTCTCCATGACTTATGTTGACCACCTTGGTCTGTCCATCTGTCTGCGGATGGTAAGTTGAACTAAACGCTAAGTTAGTTCCTAGCTTCTTCCATAGCGTCCTCCAAAAATGACCTATGAATTTGGTATCCCTGTCCGAGACGATGCTTCTCGGTAATCCATGAAGTCTGACAATCTCTTTGAAAAACAAGTTTGCGATGTGGGTCGCATCGCTGGTCTTCTGGCATGGAATGAAATGTGTCATCTTAGAAAACCTGTCCACCACCAAAAATATGGAATCAACCCCTCTCTGTGTCCTCGGCAAACCCAATACAAAATCCATGCTTATCGCCTCCCATGGTCTCTCTGGTATGGGCAATGGCTGATAAAAACCTGCATTTTGTTTTCGGCCCTTCGAATGTTGACAAATCCTGCATCTGTCAACAAATATTTTGACATCTGCTCGCATGCCCGGCCAAAAATATGATTCACTCAGCTTTGCGAATGTCTTATCGTGGCCAAAGTGCCCTGCTAATCCACCGCTGTGCTTCTCCTTTAGCAGGTTCTCCCTCATGGAGCAATCTGGAATACACAGTTGATTGCCTCTGAATAGAAATCCCTCCTGGATCATGTAGTCTATCCATGGGCTCTGATCCCTAAGAACGGGATTCTCAGCTGCTTCATATGCTTCCCCGAAGTCTGCATCTCCGGTGTACATGTCCTTCAGATTCTCAAAACCCAATGCCTTGACTCGGAACTCCTGCAGCAACAAACATTCTCTGCTCAAAGCATCAGCCACTTTGTTAGCAGTTCCTGAAATGTGTTTGATCACAAACGTGAAATTCTGCATGTACTCTACCCATTTTGCATGTTTCTGGTTCAACTTATCCTGTTGACTCACAAACTGCAATGCATGGTTATGGTTGTACAATACAAATTCTTTCGGGATCAAGTAATGCCTCCACTTCTTCAATGCCTGTATGATGGCATAAAACTCTTTATCATACGTGGAGTATTTCAGCTTTGTTTCATCCAGCTTCTCGCTGAAATATGCAACTGGTCTATCTTCCTGACTCAAGACCTCTCTTATAGCATATCCGCTGGCATCACATTTCACCTGAAATGTCTTTTGAAAATCAGGCAACCCCAGAATTGGTTGCTCTGTGATCTTCCGCTTCAACAGATTGAAGCTTTTCTCAGCCTCCACTGTCCAATGAAAAGACTTGTGTCGCTTCTTCACTGTGTCCATCATCACTGCGCTAATTCCACTGAAGTTCCTAATGAATTTTCTGTAGAAACTAGCCAGTCCATGGAAACTCCTCACCTCGAAAACATTTCTCGGTGATGGCCAGTTTTTGATCACTTCCACTTTTTCTGGATCCATCTTTAACTCATTCKYTRAGATAACAAAACCCAAATAAATGAGCTCTGTCTGCATAAATGAAGACTTCTTCATATTGATSAACAGCTTCTCTTGCTGTAGCTTCCTCATCACAATGGCCAAATGTTTCAAATGTTCAGCCTTCGTCTTACTGTAGATCAATATATCATCCAGATATACGACTACAAACTTTCCGATGAATTCCTTTAGGACTTCATTCATCAGTCTCATGAATGTGCTCGGCGCGTTTGTCAAGCCAAATGGCATGAACAACCATTCGTACAAACCTTCGTTTGTCTTGAATGTTGTCTTCCATTCATCACCTTCCCTCATGCGAATCTGATGATATCCGCTCTTCAGATCAATCTTTGAAAAGTAATTTGCCCCACTCAAGAAATCCATCAGATCATCCATTCTCGACAGTGGAAATTTGTACCTGATGGTGATCTTGTTAATCACTCTGGAGTCTGTACACATCTTCCATCCTCCATCCTTCTTTGGACTAAGCATGGTTGGAACAACACACGGACTCAGGCTTTCTCTGAACAATCCTTTGTCCAATAAATCCTGGACCTGGTTCTTGACCTCCTCATTTTCCTATGGCGTCAATTTGTATGCAGCCTTATTCGACAAACTAGCCCCTGGTATGAGGTCTATGTGGTGACTTACACTCCTCATCGGTGGCAACGAATGAGGTAGTTTGTCCACGATGATGTCAGCAAACTCTTCCAGTAGTTCCTGAATCTCAACTGGTAAGTCATCCACTCTTGTGCTAGTCAGGATGATTCTCGGTTTTCTGACCACAAAGAATTGTGGATCTTCTTTTTTCTCCATCTTTGTGAGAAGTTCTTCCCACTCATGAGAAGTATGGTGTTACTTACTTTCAGCTTCACTTCTTTATATTTTATCGGAAGCAATCTGTGTGTCCTCCCATCCTTCTCTAAAGTGTATGTGTTCATCCTTCCATCATGAACCACATTTCTATCATACTGCCATGGTCTCCCCAGCAATACATGACAGACATCCATGGGAATGACATCACATAGGACCTTATCCTTATATTCACCCATTTTAAAATCAACTAAACATTGTTTAGTGACACTCACCCGATGTCCTTTATGTAGCCATGATACTTTGTATGGACTCGGGTGATCGGTCGTCTCCAGCTCTAATTTCTCCACCATCTCGGTTGAAACGAGATTGTCGGTGCTTCCACTGTCCACAATGACCTTGCATTTCCAGCCCTTGGTCTTGCATGTGGTTCTGAACAGTCTAGTTCTCTGAGCTGTGTCCTCTACCTCTTTCTCAGGTGTTAAGAGAACTTTGTGAACCGTCAGTGACCTCCCACTTCCGGTGTCTTCGGTCTCAACATCACGTCTCTGCGCCTCAGCGATGTGAGCTTCCTCTCTATCCGTTTTCCTGTCTGGACAATCAACGGATTTATGTCCATCCTTTCCACATGTAAAACATGTGATGATTCCTCCTCTGCCTCTTACCCTACCTCTGGTATGAGGAAAAGTGTTCGCGTCAGCATATCCGCCATCCTGCTCTGTATGTTGTCTCCTCAGCTCAGCATATTGTTGTCCTCGCTGTGAGGTTCCACCCCTTTCAATTTTAACCTGACGCTTCTTCCATTCCTCCTTGGGCTTCTGGAATTTCTCCTGGGCAACTGTCTTACCTCTGGGCTGACTCCTGCCTCGCCCTTGCTGTCCTTACTTTTGGCTCAACTTCTCTTCGGCTTTCAGGGCCATCTGGTACGCATCCTCAACTGTTCGGATGGTTACCATGCTCAATTCATCTTGAATGTCATATCTCAGACCATTCAGATATCTCGCCACCTTCTCATCATCGCTCTCCCGATGGCCTGCTCGAATATTGAGCTTATAAAACTCTTCGGTGTATTCCTTCACCGTCATTAACTTCTGTCTCAGGTTCTGCATTCGCCTGAACAGTGTGATCTGGTAATCCCTTGGGATGAACTTCGCTTTCATCTTTGCGATCATCCTGTCCCAGCTTTTGATCTTTGGTTTACCTTTGGAACGTCTATCTGCTTGTAGCTCGTCCCACCATAATGCTGCATGTCCATTCAACTTAGTGACAACATGCCTTATTTTTTTATCCTCTTCGATATCTTCATAATCGAAGTAGGTGTCAAGAGCTCGGATCCATTCCAGCAACTCTTTTGCATACAGGCTTCCTCCATAAGCTGGAATATCCATTTTGGTCTTGGAACTCATCCTGGAAATGGCTTTAATCAATCGCTCAGTTGATGCATCCTCTGCTGTGACTTCTTCGGCATGTCCATCTTCCTCTTCTACTTTGGAATCGCTAAGATCCCCTGCGCCAACTCCACGTCTTTGTGTTGTCTCCATCTCCTCGAGTCTTGCTCGGAGATCTCTCATCTGTCGCTCCATTTCTGGATTCCCTGTCAGCCTGCCTCTTCTTCTCACCTCCCTGTCCTCTGGGTCGGGTGACTGTCTCTCCCTTCTGGGCGGCATGTTGAATTTCTCTTCTCTACTTCAGAAAGCAAAGAAGTTCTGGCTCTGATACCACTTGATGCAACCTTCCCCACTCCTCATAGAACGATCGCTCTCACCAGGACCTTCTCTTCCCTCGGCCCGAAGAGTTAGATCACTCTTCTAATTCCCTTTTGGGAATTCTTTACCCACAGTAACTCCTTACTGATCTCCCTTGTTTGATCGAGATATCGGAATTCGCAATTTTGCGAATTCTGTAGTCACACCCCTTTTCTCCTGCGATTCCCCGAATCCCGACATGGGTTAATTGCTGACTTTCTTCCCTTTCTATCGGAGTTCTCTCTATCAGAGAATCGCTACTCGCGATGTCAACAAAATGAAACTCCAATCTCCGAATCCCGATGTGCCGATTTTCCGAGGCACGTGCAGACTTGACCTCCCCACCTTCTGCCTTCTATCGGAATTTCGAAACTCGCGGGATCGCAAGTCCTGATGTCGATGGATTCGGGACTTACCATTTCCCGATCCCCGATACGATGCCACCTGTACTCCACCAGCCCTGTGGTCCCACACTGCCACGTCACCGTTGGGATATCGCAAATCGCGGATCCAACATGCAAGTGTTCTCTGACTTTGAGAACCCCGATTCTCTGATCCCCGACTCTCCGAAATCTTTTGACACGTGTCTCACATAATCGACGGCTCCAGGTCTATCGGGGTATCGCTCCTCGCGATATCGCAATACTTGATGTGCCAACTTGAGACTTCTCCTCGCGAATCCCCGATATGCGATGTCACGTGTGGATCAGACGGTCCCTGTGACTCTAGGTCGACGGCTCTCCTTCCTCCTGCGTTCCGAACATGTGAATGGTTCACGTCATAAACCCTTGGCACCTTTGCAAGATCTACGGTCCTCGGATTTTCGTGGAATCTCTCCAAGAGATTTCAACCGTCCATCTTCCCTTTGATAATTCTTGTGGAATGAATCAAGCGCTTCCTTCGTGAAGACTTGTTACCTACTTGCAAACCTGTGGCGCTTCTCTCGGCTTCCCACAACAACACTGGCACTTCTCTTACGGTGAACTGGTAGGCCTATTCCTCCCGAGCTTGTCACCTTCGACTCTCTAAGAGGGTCCCTACGCCTGCTCCCTGCGTATAGCGGTCAACGACTCCCTGATGTCGAATCTTTTGGACTCTATGCACTTTCTGCGGCAACCATCCTTAACTTCTTCTACTCAGATTAACCACTGAGACTTTAAGTTCAGCCTGCACTTCTCCTGCACGACTCTGTCAACCCCAAATCAACTTCTGGGTGAATGAGAATAAGGGTTTAACTATCGAGCCTCATCAACGCACTCTATGCGGATGAATTCAACTTCACTCTATGCAAGAATTTCCTGGCTCAGACAGAGAAACAATTGAAACTTATTCTCTTCTCTTTCAGACTTCAGTTAAAACCTCTGAAATCACATACACAGCATATTCAAAGAAAATGCATGACCAGAAAACAAATATTCATGAACACATAAACATCATACATAGAGAAAACAACACCAGCCATGAATTTGAATCAAAGACTCTCTTCTATTAATTCAAAAACATCTGTACATGGGTGTTCTTCACAAATTCTCTGCTTGCTCTGATGCTGCTAATGTTACAATGATACAAAGGAGGGTGTCTATATCCCGTTTCCCTCTTGGATCATGAAACTATCAAATCTACAATTAAATTCTTATCTACCAGCATTAATTAAATTAAATGCCTCATCTACCTAAGGACGTGAGCTTAAAGGCTCAAGGTCCATCACAATACACAAGTGCGCTTCATTAACTCTCCACATTAATGTTTGGCGCAACCATTCCAAAGTGAAACTCAAAAAAATGAAATATGCGGGCTTGTCCAGCTGTCTCCTCTCAATGTGCTAGCTCGCTTGATGGGTGATGCTCCTGCGTCATCAACACTTTTTTGCAACGACGCTTAGAATCAGCTCCCCCCTCTAGCTCAACATTCATTATTAGCAATACTCAAAGAAATAATGATAGGACAAAACAAGATCCAAGCTCCCCAATATTGGCTCCCCCCTCAACACCAATACATATGGACAAATTGGCTCCCACCAGAATTATGGGGCCCCCTGGCTCCCCAAATAGATTGGGATTCCTTTTGGAAATATCTACAACAAAGGAAAATTTGAATCCAAACAAAGCCAGACATTCTCATATGGGGATACAAACTGACGATACCCTACACTACTAAAGAAACTTATAACATCGCCACAAATGATCAACATGTCCCAGCGCAAGCATTATGGAAAAATATTTGGACTCAACAACTCTGGCCAAAAGTATCCTTCTTTCTCTGGCTCTTAAGTAGAGGTTAAATCCTAACATGGGACAATCTTCTAAAGAGAGGCTTCCAAGTTTGATCCATTTTATTTCTTTGCTACAAAATGGAGAGACAATAGAACACTTTTTCAATACCTTTCCTCTCACCTCCTCTCTTTGGGATCGAGCTACTCTCCTCTTTAGAACCTTACATTCTAGCAGAGATAACATCCCCACTACGATCAAACAGTGGAGGCCAACAACTTATTCCAACCCTATAGTCAATCATGCCTCCCAGCTCCTCACGAGTTTTCTCTTATGGGAAATATGGAAGGAAATCAATCGACGCATCTGCAAAGATGCCTCTTCCTTAGAAGACGTGATCTGGATCAAAATCAAGTTGGCCCTCTAAGGACTGGAATGG
>ML811167.1:6424-38202 GCA_009831015.1 Picea engelmannii | reverse complement strand
TTTTTCATTATATTCATAAAAATATAATATGTTTTCATACAATTGGCATTACCACATAGTTACTTGAATTCTTGTGGCACATTATATTCATAAAAATATAATATGTTCTTACAAAAGTGACATTACCACATAGTTCCTTGAATTCTTGTGTTATTTATGGCACATTATATTCATAAAAATATAATATGTTTTCATACAACTAGCATTACCACATAGTTCCTTGAATTCTTGTGTTATTTATGGCATCATACATAGCTAACACTGAGTTTCAAATTAAAAACTTACAATATAGGCATCTTCCCTTGCATACCAGAAGAGGACAAAAGTCAAAAAAGAAATAATGTCTATCATACTTTGCTGCAATCTATAGCTATTGAAACCATCAACTATTACTACACTGCAAAATATTTATTCCCTCTAATACATTTAAAACATCTTTAAGTATAGAGTGGGACTCTCATGTCCACCCTCCTAATGGTTGAAATCTATGCTTCTAGGAAGTTTAGTTAGAGCCAATTTTGATAATTTGTCTGTCTCTTGATTCTCTTGTCTATAAATATGAGCAAATGATATATTCCTGAAGTATTTGAGAATGTCTTTAATCCTTTCCTTCTAGCTTTATAAGGATACAACCTAAAGTGCTCCTTTCCAATTAAGCCACACAATAACTATCTTAGAATCCCCTATCAAATGTAAATCTGGAATTGGCAATCTTGCAGCCAAAATTAGAGAGGCCCAAACACCCATGAGTTCTTCCCTAGTGTTTGTTCCTCGACCACAATTTAGAGTCCATTTATATGATGTGTTACTATTGATCTTTATCAAACCTCCTACCACAATTTGTTTGCAATGTTGTTGTGTTGCCCTGTCGAACCATCCAATGACTATCTACTGGAAATGCACAGTTGCAGTTCTAGGAAGAGTTTATTTTTCCTTAATTCTATAGTTGCTTGCTACATCAATAGCTTGGAATGTTATGTTATGTATAGAAGGAGACCCTACCTCAAAGATTGTCAAGTTTCTATCAAGCCAAATAAACCAACATATAAAGGCTGGCAGAGTAGGATAATCAATATTATGTTTTTCCCAGTTTTCAAAGCACTCATTCATTGTAAGACCATTCCATCCAGTCGTGAGTTTTAGCACAGTTTTAACCCTATTCTAAACTGAAATAATGAAAGGGAAATTGACAAAGAGATGCTTACCATGTTCCCTCTTACCTTTGCAAAGGAAGCAAATCCCTGGCCCACCCAGCCTCTTTTTTGTATATTTTTCCAAGTTAGAACTTTATTTTCAGCTACCAACCAAGAAAATAACTTGTTTTTTAATGGACAGTCCCATTTCCACAGATTTTTCCTCCATCCACCTATTTTAAATTTCCAAAATTTTGCAGCAACTGCATTGTAAACATTTTTTACAGTTAGATGTCTTGAATTATCACCTCCTGTCCATAATAAAACATTTGGACGATCAAGAAGGTGGATCCATGATCCTATCAAATTATTTCGGTACTTTTCCCAATCATAATCTAAGTCTCCCTCGAGCCCCAAAGCTACACTATCTAACCAATTTGAGCATATTTCTCCCTGTGTAAAATCACATCCCGCTTGATATAGCGGGTGAACATTTTTTTGGTTAAGTGTATCAACTAAGTCCTTTGATAATAAATATTCCTTCCCCATTCCCGGGATGACATCTTTCCCAATAATGATAGAATGTCCTAAGCCCGACTTCCATGCCAGCCATTGCAAAACCAGCGATAAGGAATTAATCAATTTTTTCTAGGTCTGTGATCCATAGGCTGAGACTGCTAAGGCCAATCTTAACCATGTAGGAACCGATCCGTGAGGCAAATATTTGTCTTTTATCACCCAATGCCATATTCCTTTCTTCGTCAATACTCTCCATAGAGTATTAGTCGTCAATGCCCTGTAGAAAATAAATATGTTTCTATACCCCCATCCTCCATAAAGTTTAGGCCTCAAGACAGTCTCCCAGTTGCACAAATGATAGCTTCTTCTTTTTTTGTTGCCTGACCACAAGAAGGAAAAGACCATTTGTCAGATCTTTTTTAGAATAGAAAGTAGAATCTGAGCTAAGGCCAGCCAGTATACTGGCCGGCTCTCCAATACTTCTTTTACCAAAACATACCGGCCTCCCAAAATTAGTAGCCTGTTACACCAATGATTAATCCTAAAATCAAATTTTTCAATGAGCCACCACCATTCCTCTGGTTTGTAGCTATCTAGTTTTAGGAAGTACCCCAAATATTTAAATCCTTCCGATAGGTCTTTGAAATCAAAATTATATAAAACTTTTAAATCATCGAGACTTTCTTGTTGGACTCTAGTGTGAAGTGTAACATACCTCGACCACCAACAGGCTGGGGGATGCCACTACTCAAACACTTAACTTAGTTCTGACAATAGATTGTAATGCACCCAGTGTTTAACCGAGCTATGTCACATAACTTTTTTTTTTTTTTTATATACGTATACACACACACAGACAAATATACATATTGACTGCATGCAATTAAACATATACATACAATGCTCTAGTGGAAGATTCTTATATAAAGCATAAACAAATAGTTGCATTTTGTAAATATACGATTACAGACCGAATTAATAGAAAACACAGACATGTAGCGTGTACAGGGTATACCCTTAAACATGCGGACAACTATGCTCACACAAACCATAAAATCCATAAAATAACACATAAATGACAATGCAGCATATAAACTCATCACATAATCGGTACTTATATTAGTGAGAATGTCACCAACTACGTGCAGACCGTCCACGAAACTCCCAGCCTTAGACTACACTATTCATCACTCTCAACAATGAGTAACCCCCGAGATGGGACTAGACTCCAACCAGGAAAGGGATTACTAACCAGGCTATAGGTTCACGGTCAACTGGAAAGACTCCCTCTCAGGTGTTCACTCAACCACAGCCTACAACCTCTCCTTCCCCACATGCCTGTCCCACCTAAGGAACCGTGCCCCTTCTCTACTCAACAGTCCTTCAACTGCCCCACTTCCCTTCAAGGGCTTCAGCAACAGGCCGAACCAAAAGTCTCAGAGTGCTATAGCTGCAGTTTAGCACCTTCATGAATCGATCCTCAACAATTCTCCCACTCAGAGAATTGCTCACAGGCTTGAAAAACCACCTCTTCAATTCTGCTCCCAAGCTGACAGGAACACCAACAGGAATGGTTATCACTCTGGTCTGGGTATGGTGGTAGGAAGATACAAGGTAGCTCAAGGATTCACAGAATGTATTACAGAAACTGGTTCTCTGGTTGCAGGAAAAAATGGAAAGGTTCCCCCCTTCTACAATGGCCGATCTTCCAAAGGAACTAAGTCTCAGCAATAAGTATGCATGTCTCTAACTTGACACTTGTCATGTTGGAAGCTGTTCTCATACACTTGTCCCCTACTTTAGGACTTAGGATAAATTAATTATCCGTACTTTATGTTTTTAAGAAATATTAATATAATATTCCTTTTTTACTTTAAGCTCTCTAGCTTAGCCCTGTTCTTAACTTTAGGCCCTTCCTTTCCCAATTTGGTTGGAATCTAGTCCCCCTTCTCTTTTATCGTGGTCGGTCTGCACGCAACAATGTATTTTATATTAATCATGAAACATAAACAAAATAGGTGCACTGGCATTTAACATCTAGGCGCTCTGGCCTAATTCCAAAACATAAGCATTCTGGCTTATAATACTGGCTCACCAACCTATTACGCATATCATATACATAAAGGTTCGTTGACCTTAATATTGTGTGCACTTTAGTTACTGCGCGCGGTATCTCCTGACATCAAGGTTGCGCGCTCTTTAGTTATTGTCTGATGTATCTTCTATCTTTAAGGTTCCACGTGCTTTAGTTACTGCGCGCGGTATCCAGAATGTGCACATTACATCACTTTACTGTGCAGTATATGCACGCACCATGCCATGAAAGGTGTATTACAAAAATGACGTCTAAAAATCTCACTAGCTTAATATACTTGGATTATATTTACATTTGGGATCGGCCGAGGGACATTACAATCCCCTCCCCTTATTTATGCATTGTCCTCAGTGCATCATGTACAGATATACAACAAAATTTTCAAAATTTTTCAAAAAGATGCGGGTATTCTACCCGCATTGCATCCTCATGCTCCCAAGTAGCATCATCATGTCCGTACCAGGTCCATTGGACCTTTACAATCCCTATGGCTCACTTCCGGAGTTGTTTGATTTTTCGATCCAAAATGCGCACCGAGTGCACTTGGAAAGCGTCATCTTGCTCCACCTGAATAACATTCCAATCAATAACATGATTAGCATCCGATATGTATTTCTTTAGCAATGATACATGGAATACATTGTGAACAGACATAGATGCAGGCAATGCAATCATATAAGCAACCGGATCAATCCTCTCTAGGATTTCAAATGGTCCACAAAATCTAGCTGCCAACTTGGTGCAGCTTCCCAGCTTGAGGGAACTCCTGTTAGCTTTCACTTTCAGAAAAACATGGTCACCCACTTTGAATTCTCCATGGATTCTATTTTTATCTGCATAACGTTTCTGTCTGTCTTGGGCAACTTTCAAATTCTACTTAATTTTTAACATTTGGTCCTCCATCTCCTTGAGCAACTCTAGCCCGACTATTGTTCTATCAACTGGGTTATCCTAGCTTATTGGAGTATTGCACCTTCTATCGTAAAGTGCCTCAAATGGGCTCATCTTCAATTATGCCTGATACCCATTATTGTAAGCGAATTCTACTAAATGTAGATAATCTTCCCATTTTGATGGTTTATCCATCACATACATTCTCAACATATCMTCTATCACTCTATTCACCCTTTTCTGTCTACCCATCAGTTTCATGATGGTAAGTTGTACTAAAGTTCARATTCGTTCTGAATCCTTTGAACAATCCTTTCCAGAAATTCGAGGTGAATTTCGAGTCTCTGTCAGACACAATCGTTTTGGGAATTCCGTGCAATCATGCTACTTCCTTCATGAAAATATCAAYGACATACGTTGCCTTGTGAGTAGTTTTTAGTGGAATAAAATGGGCATCTTTTGTAAGCTTGTCCACCACTACCATAATCAAATCATGTAGCTTGCCTGTTCTGGGAAATCCTGTAATAAAATCCATGGTCACTACTTCCCACTTCCATTCAGGAATGGGCAATGGTTGCAGCAATCCTGTTGGGTGCCTATGCTCTGTTTTAACTTTTTGGCATTCCATACACTTAGCAATGTATTCTTCAATTTCTCTCTTCATACCTGGACAAAAGTATTGCCTCTTGACCGTTGCTATGGTTTTCTCATATCCAGGGTGCCCTGCAGAAGGAACATTATGCATCTCATGCAAAATTATATGTTTCAAGTCCTGGACATTTGGTACAAAAATTATGCTCTTGTGCAACAATATTCCATCTACTCCCAACTTATAACTATCCATCTTCTGTGGTGTCTTACCTTGTTGTAATTTTGCTATCAATTCTTTGTACTACAAGTATGTATTTGCAGCCTCCAGAATTTTTCTTTTAACATCCGTCTGATACATGCTGATGGCTGTAGCATGAAGATCATGCACCCTTCTGCTGAGTGCATCAACCACTTTATTTTCTTTCCCTTTGATATGCTTTATATCAAAGTCATATTCTCTTAGAAATTCTAACCATCTGCTTTGCCTAACATTTAGATTTGGCTGATCAAATAAATATTTCAAACCATTGTGGTCTGTTCTTAGCTCAAACCTTTTTTCCATGAGGTAGTGTCTCCATTTCCTCAGGGCATCCACTATGGTTGCCAACTCTAAATCATGAGTGGCATAGTTTCTCTCATGCTCCTTCAACTTCCTTGATTCATAACATATCACAAATCCGTTTTGACTGAGGACTCCACCAATTCCTTCATTACATGCATTTGTGCATACAATGAAATCTTCATTTGGGTCTACAATTCTTAGTATTGGAGCACTTGTTAATAACTGTTTCAAATGTTGGAAACTCCTTTCACAGTCCGATGTCCACTAAAACTTCATACCTTTTCTTTGCAAGGAAGTGATTGGGTGTGCTATCTTTGAGAATCCTCCAATGAATCTCCTGTAGTAGCCTGCAAGGCCCATGAATGATCAGACCTTTGTCACATTCTTTGGTGCTGACCATTCCCTAATGGCTTCAATCTTCTCAGTATCCACTGCTATGCCATCTTTTGAGATGATATGTCCCAAATAATGAATTTGTTTCTAATAAAATGAGCACTTACTCAATTTGGCATACAACTGATGTTCCATTAATACTTGCAACACCATCCTCAAATGATGTTCATGTTCTTCCTCTGTCTTAGAGTATATAAGAATGTCATCCAAAAAGACAATGACAAACTTGTCTAAATAATCTCGGAAAACACCATTCATTAAGAACATGAAAACATCTGGTGCATTTAACAACCCAAATGGCACCACTGTGAACTCATAATGACCTTACCTTCTCTTGAAGGCAGTCTTGTTGATATCTTCCTCTTTAATTCTTACCTGATGGTATCCTGATCTGAGATCTATCTTTGAAAAGATCTTTGCATCCTTTAATTGATCAAAAAGATCATCGATCCTTAGCAGAGGATACTTGTTCTTTATAGTCACTTTATTCAGTTGTCTGAAATCAATGCACAACCTTAATGTTCCATCTTTCTTTTTCACAAACAAGACTGGGGCACCCCAAGGTGACACACTTGGGCATATATACCCCTTCTTTAGAAGTTCTTCAAGCTGCATTTGCAACTCTTTCAATTTTGGTGTACTCATTCTGTAAGGAGTCTTTGACACGGGAGCTGCTCCTGGTGTCATATTTATAGAAAAATCAAGGTCTCTCTTTGGGGGTAGTCCTGGTACTTCCTTGAATACATCTTCAAACTCTTTCAGGACTGCATAATCCTCCAAATTTGGCACCTTTTCTTTAGGTGTCTCTTCCATATGAGTTGCAAATATTTGATATCCTCTTCTATAACATTTCTTCAGCTGCAATGCTAAAATTTCTCTAACGGTTACTGCCCTGGGGATTCCTTGCACTTTCCTTTGGTTCCCTTCTTCATCCAAGCAAGTGAATTCTTTTCTATGACAATCCAATAGAGAATGATGTGGGTCCAACCAATCCATCCCAATTAAATAGTCATAGGAACCTAAAGGTAAGATATTCAAATCTGCCTTGGTGCTCACTCCGTTCATGTACATGAGACATGACTTAACCATCTCATTAACCTTTCTTTTGGCTCCTGTAGCCAACTGTACCAACCAATATTTTCCATGCTTTCTTCTTGGCAATTGCAAACTTTCTACCATCTTAAGATCTATATAACTATGACTAGCTCTTGAATCAATTAAAATAACATTGGTTTGGTTGTTAATCATACCTTCCACTTCAATCATGTGCCATTGATATTCTGGTTGCTTGTTATCTAGGGCTGCATAGATCCTTGGCACATTTCTACCCATGTCCTCCATTGTTTCAACTTGTTGTACATTATAAACAGTCCTTCCTCTCTCACCTCTGTGAGGACAATCTCTGAATCTATGATCTCCTTTACAACCCCAACATTGAATAGGTGGTTGCCTTGGCCTTTGGCCTTCTGCCTCTATCATTTTGGTCTCTTTAGGAGTTTGTGGTCCTAGTGGGATATTTCTGAAGAACAATGGTTTAAATCCTTTCTTACTCTGATCCACCTTGAACCTCTTTTTATCTTCCCAAGCTTTTTGGAAAGTTGGTTTTGTTTTTTGCTAATCATATAGACATTTAACTCGCCTTATAGTCTCTTCTAATGTCTTGGGATCGTCGTATTGTATTTTGTCACTGATGAATGCTCGCAATCCACTCAAACACCTTTGGATTTTAATTGTCTCATCCTTGATGAAGGAGACGTACTTCAACAGTTCTAGGAATCTTCTTTCATATTCCTCTATGGTCATGCTTCCTAGTTTGAGTTCAAAGAACTCTTTCATTTTCTTGTCATAATACCTCTTAGTCAAGTATTTCTTCTCAAAATACCTCTTAAATTCCCTCCAAGTAACACTCTTCTCTTTAATGTGTTGTACCTGCACAAGCTGATCCCACCACATGGATGCCTTTCCTTTGAGTTGATAGATGAAAATTCTACCCCTTGCATGAGAAGAATAATTATGTAATTGAAAGTATTTTCTCATGCCCAGTAACCATGTTTCTGCATCTTCATCCTTCTTGTGTTCACCATCAAATGTAGGAGGTTTGATTTTGTTCATTTCTCCTTGTAGTTCATCCACCCTAGACCTCTTATGATGTCTTCCAGGGGATGGACTTGTACTGCTACCTGCTCTTTTATTGGAATGCTTCGGGGAGTGATGGTGGTGTCTGCTAACATTTCCTGATTTCTTTTCTCATCCGAAGGTTTGTGACTTCCAGATTTACTTGAGTCACTTTCTTTTTCCAATTTCTTTTCTATTTTGTTTAGACCTTGCAATAACTTCATGTTGAAGTCATTCTGCTGCTCTTTGGCTCTCATAAGCCTTTCATTATCAGCTTTATGGCTTTGGACATATTTTTGCAAATTCTTAATGGTCTCTACCATATTCAGGTTTTCATTCCTTTCCTCTCCATGTCCATTGGAGTTTGTTCCTTCAATGTCCAAATGGACATTCATCGCTCTACTCTCGTCTGGTTGACTATAATTTCCCCGTGTCTCTTCCATTCCTATCGATTTGGTACTTGATTTGATCTGATCCAGTTGTTGTTAATTCTGCAAAATGTGCAACCATTAAAATTTATTAGGTTAACTAAATCGACAATCCACGAGAAATATGAACTATTTCAGCTCAATAAGTATATCAGAACCATCCTTTTCTGATTTCTTGGTGTTGCTACCATGACAATTCTTAGACAAGACCCAAGTTTTGAGAACTTAGTGATAAATTCATCATCGCGCAGAGATACATTAGGTGAAAGGTGGTCTGCCGAAACCACTTTTTGCATAAGCTCCGATGTCACATGCTTCAATATGTCAAATCCACCATTCGTGGGACGGGTGACGGTTAGTCAGATCACTCTGTCTCATTCGCTCGTACATCACAGCCATTTGAAGTTAGGTGAATGCCTCCATGTAACGAACTCAAAACGTTTAATCATTTGAAATGGATTAGATGAGCATGGCAACCCATTGCACTTGTGTGCGAGTCTGTCATGGATTCATGATTGAGGTTCTATAATTACCAACTCTCGCGTATGGAAGCATCATCTTATCCATCCGTGAGCAGTATCCAAACTGGTTCTAACTTCTCCTCTCTACAAAAGTATTTCAGTGTCCACAAAACTGAGGTATATGGACCCAGTTAAATCCAATGAGACTGGTTACTCGGGCAACATGCTGAATTTTCCTGAGTACGAAGGAAAAGGTAGTCACGCAGATATTGGCGACTAAATTTCACACAACACTTGTTACTGATTCGAGATTGGAAATCAGGTTGAATCCAATCATGAGAGACCTGGTTATCAACATACCAGCTGCTAAGAAGAAACGAAGCAAGCGAAAGAAGAAGGAACCCGTTGCTGAAGCGGCTGAGAGTTTTGGAGAGAATCAACCGGTCTGGTTAGATTCTTTTAAGGAGGAGCTAGCTAAGATGAAATGAGCCCTTAATTAAAATTGAGTATATTTCAGTGATTTTTTGACAGATGATAGCAGAGGTAAGGGAGCTCTGGAGATGATAGACCTGTTCTTGAACGGTCTGTTTAAATAGGACCACTGTTATTTTGAATTATCCCCTTTTGTAATTTTGGATTTCAAATGAATATATAAGCGCAGAAGTGGATTTGTACTACTTATGTCAAGATTCCACTGATGGTGATATGAACCTTGTTTCCTTTAATATTATGTTTCTTCTTGTAGCTTGTATTTCACTCGCTTGATTCATTTTAAATAATACTTCAATGCAGTTGTGTATTCCTCTTTCTTTGAATACTACGTAAATTTTCTATTTAAACTCAAGCTTTTCATCTTAATTAGGTTTTCAGACGATTTTGTGCGCATAAAACTCAACCTGTGCACTTTAATCTGCTATACATTTCCTCTTCGTCGCGCCAATAACTTAAGCGCACTACTTCTGCGCTGCGCACCAATATCCACTGCGCACTATTTCTATGTTGCGCTCGGATATTCCACATGCATTTCACTCCATGCATTGCACCATGATAAAGTTTCAATATGCCTCACCACGTACAATAATCTGTATGCCCCATCAATTACTCTGTCTCTACCGCGCGCCACTGCCTACACACACCCTTGCCTGTACTGTAGCAATACAACTCATATTTCTACTGTGTGCGCACCAGCCAAACTTCATTGTGCCTTACCATACTGCACACACCACATACACCCTTACTATGTGTATGCACTCCACGCAATGCTAAATTTAGCGCACACTCCTACATATTATTCTTTCACGCGGTGGCTCAATTTTCCATAAATGCAATATACCGTATACCATACTGTAATCGGTACCATACTGCAATCTCATCTCCATTCAACTTGTTTGGCCCATTCAGGCTCAGTGTCGAAAACTGATGCTCTAATACCATACTATAACATACCCCGACCACCAACAGGTCGGGGGATGCCACTACTCAGACACTTAACTTAGTTCTGACAACAAATTGTAACGCACCAAGTATTTAACCGAGCTATGTCACATAACTTTTTTTTTTCTTTTATATACATATATACACACACAAACAAATATACATATTGAATGCATGCAATTAAACATATACATACAATGCTCTAGCATAAGCTTCTTATATAAAGCATAAACAAATAGTTGCATTTTGTAAATATACGATTACAGACCGAATTAAC
Organism: Picea engelmannii; assembly: GCA_009831015.1. Taxonomy (NCBI): domain Eukaryota; kingdom Viridiplantae; phylum Streptophyta; class Pinopsida; order Pinales; family Pinaceae; genus Picea; species Picea engelmannii. Next base: position 27,303 of record ML811167.1, on the reverse strand, counting down.
AACAAACACAGGCATGCAGCATGTATAGGGTATACCCTTAAACATACAGACAACTATGCTCACACAAACCATAAAATCCATAAAATAACACATAAATGACAATGCAACATATAAACTCATCACATAATCGGTACTTATCTTAGTGAGAATGTCACCAACTGCGTGCAAACCGTCCACGAACCTCCCATCCTTAGACTACATTGTTCATCACTCTCAACAGTGAGTCACCCCCGAGCTGGGACTAGACTCCAACCAGGAAAGGGATTACTAACCAGGATATAGGTTCATGGTCAATTGGAAAGACTCCCTCTCAGGTGTTCACTCAACCACAGCCTACAGCCTCTCCTTCCCCACATGCCTGTCCCACCCAAGGAAGTGTGCCCCTTCTCTACTCAATAGTCCTTCGACTGCCCCACTTCCCTTCCAGGGCTTCAGCAATAGGCTGGACAGGAAGTCTCAGAGCACTGTAGCCACAGTTTATCACCTTCAAGAATCGATCCTCAACAATTCTCCCACTCAGAGAATTTCTCATGGGATTGACAACCTGCCTCTTCAATTCTGCTCCCAAGCTAATAGGAACACCAACAAGAATGGTTATCACTTTGGTCTAGGTATGGTGGTAGGAAGATACAAGGTAGCTCAAGGAATCACAGAATGTGATAGGGAAACTGGTTCTCTGGTTGCAGGAAAAAATAGTAAGGTTCCCCCATTCTACAATGGTCGATTTTCCAAAAGAACTAAGTCTCAACAATAAGTATGCATGTCTCCAACTTGACACTTGTCATGTTGGAAGATGTTCTCATACACTTGTCCCCTACTTTCGGACTTAGGATAAATTAATTATCCGTACTTTATGTTTTTAAGAAATATTAATATAATATTCATTTTTGGATTTAAGCTCTCTATCTTAGCCCTGTTCTTAACTTTAGGCCCTCCCTTTCCCGATTTGGTTGGAATCTAGTCCCCCTTCTCTTTTATCGTGGTTGGTCTGCGCACAACGATGTATTTTATATTAATCATGAAACATATACAAAATAGGTGCACTGACCTTTAACATCTAGGCGCTCTTGCCTAATTCCAAAACATAAGCATTCTAGCTTATAATACTGGCGTAGTGGCCTATTACGCATATCATATACATAAAGGTTCATTGACCTTAATATTGCGCGCACTTTACTTACTGCACAGGATATCTATTAACCTCAAGGTTGCACGTTGTATCCTCTGTCTTTAAGGTTCCACACACTTTAGTTATTGCGCGCAGTATCCAGAATGTGCACATTACATCACTTTACTGCACAATATATGCGCGCACCATGGCATGAAAGGTGTATTATAAAAATGATCTCTAAACAACTCACTAGCTTAATATACTTGGATTATATTTACATTTGGGATTGGCCGAGGGGCATTATATGAAGGAAGGTAGACTTATGAACATTAATTCTCAGCCTGACACCCGACAGAAAACACAAAGTATATTACTGATCTTGATCCATTCGGATATAATAGATTTTGACATTATAATCACATCATCCACAAAGAGAAAGTGTAAAACCTTTATGATTCGTGATACCTTTATCCCTGTCAACACACCATCAGCTTGACCTTTTTTAAGCAGAAGACTAAGGCCTTCCATCACAAGGATAAAGAGGAAGGGCGACAATGGGCAACCCTGACAATGGGCATCCCATTATCCAATTTGTATTTGGCAAACCAAAACCACATTGTAGAAGGATTAACCTCAAAAAGTCCCAGTTTATGCAGTCGTATGCCTTCTTGAGATCTATATTTAGAATAATTGCTTGAATTTTTTTTGTTTTTATGTTGTGAAGACACTCTTGTGTCATGCCAATAGCATCTAAGATCTACCTTCCCTTGATAAAGACTATTTGTTCCTCAGATAAAGCGTTGGAGAGTATAGGATGGATTCTCTTAGCTATTATTTTTGTGATGATCTTGTAGCATAAATTGCACAGAGCGATTTGGAAGAAATCGTTAAAAGTAATGGGATGATTAACTTTAGGAATCAGTGCTAAGAAGGTTGAGTTGATCTATTTAATTACCTCACCTCTAATTCTAGACTCCTCCACAGCATCAAGCAAATCATGCCTGACTAGCTCAAAGAAATGTAGAAAAAATTCTACAATCCAGCCATCAAGCCCAGGGCTTTTATCCTTTGAAAAAACTTTTAAAACCTCTATAATTTCCACCCTAGAACAAGGCTTTTCAAGATTTAAAGCTTCCTCCTCCATCACCATTCTAGAAAATAGCCTTACTGTAGCAACCTGATCACGAATATTATTTGTTCCATTATCCTGATAGAAAGATTTAAAAAAAATGATCTCTTCATCCTTTATGGCCTCTTTATCTGTATGGATCTGACCCGCTTCATCCTCAATCTCCCATATATGTTTTTTATTTCTTCTAAAACTGGCGAATCGATGGAAGAATTTCGTGTTTTTTTATCCACTTGTAATCCAGATAGCCCTACTCTTATGTCGCCATCTCTCTTCCTCCTCCAATAATTTTTTTTTGTGCTCAACTTCCAGTTTCATCACCTGTTGCTCAAAATCCACATTCTCTAAACCCTGTGCCTTCTGAAGAAATAGAACATTTAAACCTTCTTCAAGCTTATCCATCTCTAAACATTCTCGGAAACATTTTTCCATAGACCAGGACTTTGCCTGAGCTTTCAAAGTTGTTAGTCTCTCTACTAGTCTTCTTTGTGCTCACTCTGTTTTTTTGTAGATTTACATCGCTCCACACCTCATGAACAAGTGTATCAAGAGATACATCTCGTAACCAGGAAGGATTTAGCTTGAAAGAATGTGTTTTCGATGAACGACCTTCGCCCAGCTGAAGGAAAATTGGAGCATGATTACATATGAAAGGAAATTCAACCCAAGCTCTATATCTACAAAAGGATGTGATAAGATTATCCACCACGTAGATTCTATCTATTCTTTTTACAATTCCTTCAACTCTATACCTACCATTTATCCACATCGGGACCACCTCGGCAGGGGACACATCCACCAGTTTATTTTTTGAAAAAAAATCCTTAATAAAGACTGCCAGTGGATCCGCCAATGTTGACACTCCCCAAACATCCTCTGAATTTTTCGTGAAGTTCATATCCCCTACCCTTATCAAATCATCATGTGCTAATAAGCCCCTTCCATCAAATTTTTCCCAGAAATTCTTACGATCTTGACAAGGTCCATATACATTCAGGAGGGACACCTTCCTTTTATCCGCTAAGCTAGTACCTGACAAACAAATGTCGCCACAACTTAGGACTAGCTCTAAGTCAAAGAAATTAGGATCCCAAGACACTAGACGCCCACCAGACTTTCCAGCAGAGCTCACTGCACAAATCATCCACTCAGGTCTGAGCATGCACATAAAGTTTCTTTCCTTTTCTATAGCCACCAGAGTTTCTTGTAGAAAAATTACATTGGGATGAGTTTTAGACAAAAGTCTTCTCATGGAGGCCATTTTTAGGGAGCCTCCCACCCCTCGGATATTGAGAGAGAGTAGTATCATGATTTTTCCCTTGAAAGGGCTTGCATGCCTCTAAGCGCCCCTTGTTCTAAGTTTATAGCAGTCTGTCTTGCAGATAAAGAAACAATGGTTCCTGCCTTTATACAGGCACTCCTAGTTTTCATAGGATATAATTCAAAACCCAATCCCTGCGACCACACCGGCTCCTTCCCTGTAGCATTCCCATCACCTGAGTGATCACTATGTTGTATTGCAGTGCTAGTTCTATCTTCTACCTCCTTCCCCAGGTAGGTCGTGAGATGGATGGGACTTGTGTTCTCGCTAAAGGAGGGAACTAGAGCTGAAATAATCCTATCCAAAGAGTGATCAGTAGTGTCAGGTTCACCATAAACTAGAACTATAAAGGAATCTTCCTCAGCTAAGGAATCAGGAAGGATAAGTGAACTCATCTTTTGAATAATTTCTGGCCCAGGAGTGGTCATAGGCCGTAATTCAACTAATATTGGGGGCATTTGGACAGAGTCCAAAGCTTTTTCTATACCTACCTATGGCTAGTGTACCAAGTCCATATGGAGAACACTATAGAAATGATCTCTATCCCAAGCAGAAAGCGAATTATACAACGAAGGACAAAAGAGTTTTATCTTACCAATAAAAGTAGTAACCATTGGTTCTAGACTCTCCTCCTTCCTTAAACCAGAATAAACTCCTAGATCTTGGGAATCCAACAATGGAGAGTAGTTTTCAGCAGGAATATCCTTGGAATATTCCTCTTGCATTAAATCCCCATAAGTTTTTGTACATTCCTTTCGGAAGTGTCTGATTCACCTATAGAGGGAACAACGAAATGGAAGGCCCAGGTAGTCCAAACGCTGAACAAACAAATGACCCCTCTACTCTATATCCAAAGTTTCTAGTAAACTTGCATGGATGTCTACCTCGACAAGCACCTTATCCATTCTCTTATCTGCAAAAAGTAATGCTTGTTCATATACCTTAATAAAACAGCCTAAAGCATTACCTATCATATCCAATGACTTAGCATTCCACAACTGAAGTGGTAGTCTTGGGAGAACGACCCAGAGGTGGCAGAAGCTGAAGTACTCTGTCGATGGGTCAAAACTGATGCGCCATCGCTTCAACATCAAACTTCCACCCCCATATCCCCAATACTTTTCTAAGATACTCGTCGATTCCTCCAGGGTCTTAAAATTAATACCTAACCATCCTCTCAGTAAAGACATTACCTCTGGTAAATAACCCAGAACAAGATCCAAATAGAATTTCATCCATTCTATAAGCTTCTGGTTGCAATGAGACCAATAAGCTAACCTACCCACCAAAGCACATAGTGCAATATTGCATGCTTCTTCTAAGCTGACATCCAATCCCATAACTAGATGATGTTTTCTTTGGTTAGGCTTCCACACCGGTGAAGGTTGCTTATGAACGCATCACTTCTGTAAGGAATGGTCTCCCTGCTGCATTGTAGTTCTAGCCTCAGATGGAAGTATAAAGTCTTCACTTTGTGGACATTCAACCTGTGTGCCCTTATCCTGTGCTCCCCAGACAGTAGAAATTCCCACAATTTCCTCCTTTGGTTGTGGGTTTGAGAGCTGGTGGTTCCACAATACTGCCTCTCTTCTTTTCAAATGCGGAGTTTTAGTGCTAGCGTTAGGAGAAATTGGGGTCTCTTTCAACTAAGTAAATGATTCATTAAATTCAAAATTATGAAGATTCCTCTTGTAATAACTACTGCATAGCTCGTCCACCAAAGCTAACAGTCCTTGCCTCTCCCAATTTTCCTCGTCATCTGCACCTAGAAGTTACATGACCTCACTTTCCATTATGTAAGTTCCAGAATACTTCAACGACTTCCACCTCAGAGAAATGCTGAGATGTATGTCAATCTACCAGTCTCATCAGAGGGGGAGTACCGAGAATTCGAGAAGATTAATGAATGAATATGAGACGTAAATTGAAAACATTAAAGAGTCAACCAACTAACAACCCACTCCAGTAATAAAAGCTCATCTACTCCAACAAAATATCTGAAAGGTCGTAAATGTTGAACAAAAACTAATCCAAATGTGAGAGATGACAAGGCGAATAGTTTGAGGTTGCACTAAAACTGTCGCTAGAGAATAAGAGGAATCGACCAGTGCTTCGGTGTAATTCAAAACTCACATAAACAATGCCTAAGGCTCCTAGGAAAGTTTCCCCATGTCCTCGAAAGAGTCGACCACAAAAACCATTGCATCTTGGAACTTCTAAGGATCATCTGAGTTCAAGAAATTATCTACTATTAGTGTTGCTTGTCCCAATTCTCTCATTGGGTTTCAAGAAATTCTCTAGTACATGAAACTCTGAAGATTCCTTTTTTCTTAGCAAGTAGCTGGTAGAGCTCACTTGGAACTGTTACAGGACAAACTCATTATTCTTTCTCCCACCCACTTTATTCCCCTCATCGGCTTTGGTAGTACTCACCCCCATACCATGAGGGTTGGTTTGACATGCCCCTGGGCACCCAAGACCCTCCATATCTCCATGTTCCAGAGAAAATTGACCCTCTGTCGAATAAACTAAATTACTAGTATGTTCACAAATCTTAATTAATGATTGTTGGTGCAATTATATGCATAATATATTACTAAACATAAATGATCAACCGAGATTCATAATCAGTAGAGTTGATGCACTATATGTGCCGATAACAGATAGGTTCCTATGTCTGTTTAGTATAGCTTAAATAAGAAAACCATTTATAAACCAACACACTTTTTAAAAATAACAATCTTCACACAATTCGAAAGCTGGAAAGAAAAACTCATAAACAAGCAAAATCTCTTGCTCAGGTGATGGACCTGTTCATTGATGGCTTATGAAGGGAAAATATGAACTTTGATTCTATCTCCTGGAGAAACTAAACTAACAAGTGGGATGCTCCATTAAAGCTCATGTATGGTGAAATATGGAGATCCAACTATTCCTGCATTACCACACTTTGCAACAAATTCGAATAGTGAAATCAAACAAAATAACATGAAATCAAAATAGTAGGTACATGAAATGAAAATCTATATTAACAATTTACAATGAGCTTACCAAGATGGATTGGTGGCCCTTGCCGATTTCAAAATGGAAGCTTTTAGATCAGAAGATGCTAACTTCTAAGAGAGACAAAATCACTAAATTCAATCTTGCATTAATCTCCAACAAGTAGGTTTACAAAAAGAGTCTTTTCATGAATCCAATCTACATCATAACAATTCTCCTCTAATCTACATAATAATTCTCCTCCTCTCATGAAGAGAGGCACTCTCTTTTATACATGAGAGCTTTGAAAAGAAGATAAGCATCTCATAATTACAGATCCACTTTTCTCTCAACCAATTTCCCATTATTACAAAATATTATCCCTTCAAATCCTCACACGTATCTCTCATATATCTTGGATAAGATATGACAACCAAATCTCCATGATCTTCTCCTTGGAATAGGCTTGAATTATCTCCTCAAATCTTGAAATGGTGGAGGAAGTATTCGAGAAGTCTTTTTGAATTAATCCTTCACATATTCCTACACATGACAAAGCTCACACAGTTTTGAGATATATATGAGAACATGTCAATTTTCTAATATTTAATCACAAATCCTCTTTTAATACTAAAATAAATGATTTGGAAAATAATAAGGTTAAACCCATATTTAATTATGAAAATGGTATTAATGAAGTGTTTATGGAGTGGTAGAATATGGATAAATGTGAAGAATGGTGAAAGGGAAAGATGATGAAAATGCGACAATTCCGAGACTCAACATACCCCCCAACTGAACTCATTGCATGTCCTCATGCAACCTTGCATAAAAAAAATTCTTCTCAATTTTGGTTTTGCATGATTATATATTTTTTAACAATAAAGAGGATGAAAATCCCCCCCCCTGATCTTGTGGCATGTTCTCATGCAACCTTGCATGGTTATTCTTTTAGGACTTTTGGCTTCTGAATGAAATCATTCCATGATGTGAAATACATAAGTAACAACTGATGTTTCTGATGGTTGGTTCTTGTGTGACAACCATGAATATAACAAATATTGGTTCTTGTGTTAACAACATTAATTTAGTTTTACTTGTTTGCTCGTTGTATTAATATTTTAAGCACACATGCATTGGAAATGATAAGCCATCAATGTGCATAAGAAATCATTTTCTTCATGTTATGAATCATGCCAAGATAGATCAATAGTTGGAAAAAGTGCAACAAAGTGTAGTTCGGACGAGACATGTTGGTCATCAATATATGAGGTGATGAATGTGTAAATGGAATCAAATGGTAATGTCAACCCCCCCTCCCCCCCCCAACTGAAGATGTGTTATGTGTACGAAAGGAAGAAAGGAAATGGAACATGGTGAGGGAATCTTTCCAAATTCATTCACTCTAGCATGTAAGGAATTGCATGATTAAAGAGTAGAAAACAACATACCTCCACTTACCCAAAATGTTGATGAACTATGAAATAGGAATATGGATGATGCGGCTGTTGGAGCATGGAAGATGTCACTGCTGCAAGATCATGTGAAAGGTGACTACTGCTGTAACTGTGACTGTCGTAACTGCTAGATCAGAGAATGTGAAGTGGAGGAAACTGAACTGCTACTAATGAATCATGGAAAAGAGGAAAAGTGGAACTATGGTACTCTCATATGGCTAGAAAAATACTGCTGCAACTACTGATGGAGTCATGGAAAAGTGTATAGTCTTCACCCGATGGTACAATTCTAGTCATGCGAATGAATGTGTCGATGTCGATCATGAAGAGAAGTCATTGGATTACCGACCATTGATGAATGTCGTTAACCAATGCGAGGCAACTCATCATTGATGTCAATGAGTGCCAAGGTACCCAAGTACATCTTGCAAAGTGTGAATGAATGAGTTGATGTCGAGCCACTTGCAAGATATGACGATCAAGGGACAGTGATGTATTCCCATGATTGTCAGCAAGAGAAATTGTCATTAAGGCATGCAATCCTCCATGTACTCCAAAGGAACTCTAGTCTATATCCCAGATAAGGTGTTGAGGTCGATGGGGAAAGACTTGTTGAAAGATGGGCCTTAAGGAATCCCACATCAGTCAATGTGAGTTTTTAAAAAGAGTGGTAGGACTATAGGAAAGATCTCAGTAGCAACAATGTTTATGGAAAGGTAATGTAGTCATGGAAAGGGAGTTGGATAGTTTTATTAACAAGGAAAAATAAACTAAAAAAGATAAAGGGATGTATGCAACTCAGAAACATAGGCGTGTGTGAAGTCATGAAGGATAATTCAATGGAACAATAGACTCCAGCATGGATGATGAACAAGCTTTGAAGGAGAAGGCTAAATGATCATGTCATGGCGTAATTGGTTTTATGAAAGGTAGATGTGTAGCGGCAAATGTCATGACATGTGCGATGAAAAATTTAGCTCCTTCAAGATTTTAATGAAGCATGTTTTTCTGAAAAGTTTTTTGATTCTCAAAAATCACTTCGGCATGAGATTAGATAGTCTTCGAACCTGTAAAGGCTTAGTACTAATCCTGCATGAAAACTGTGAGAGCTTCGACAAATATAAAAGGAAGGAATTAGTACAAATGTGAGCAAAATAAAAGGTGTTTTTACCTGTTGTGTGATGTGTGCTAGTTTCTTCGTGAATTCCTGTTCGAAGTGAATCAAGAAAAACAAACCATCATAAGGCCTAAAAAAAAACATGTTTTGAGGTTGTTTTCAGGAATCAGAGAATGTCCATTTGCAAGTTCATTTTCATTTTTATTTTTATTATATATATTTTTTTCGTTTTTGATGTTTCGTAAGTGTATTTATTCCTACAAAAATAAACTAGAAGATTTTTGTTTTGATTTGTTGTTTTATATATATATATATATATATTCTTTTTTATTAATTATCTAAAACTCATCAAATAAAAAAACAACTCTGAAATGCAAATCATTAGTCTGGATGAATCTTTAGCATAGCATGGAAAACCCCTCGATAATTTTTATTCAAGCACTGGGTATGGTGCCAATGCTTATAGTGGCAGCAGTATGCAAAATAAAATCAAGCAACTAAATTTCTGCATTTGTTTATTTGTTTTCAAATGGCAATGGGAAAATCACTAAAGAATACAAAACTGAAGTTACAAGTTTCAATCACCATATATAAGCCTCCATTTTCTCCATATGCAAACAATTTTCAATCTATGTGCGAGAAAGTAAATGAGAAAAGTAGGGTTCATAAATAGTTGCCAATGAGAAAATGAATCTTGTTCTACAAATTGATAGTGACTTTTTTGCACGTTGAGAGGGTAGGGGGGACAAAACAACATTTTCTAGCGTGAGAAACATACCCTATTCTCTTTCTTGACAATGATCACCTGACAACTGATAGAAGTGTTAGAACCATTCCCTGTACAAATAAATACTATAGAAAAATCCTTCATTCACACGAGAATAATAAACTGAAAATCAAAACCATAAATGATATATTTAGATCTTAATCAGGGGATGAATGGACAATAAATCAACGCATGAATTTATATTTCACTTCATCGTATGGGATCCTCTAAACCCAAGATCATGTTTGTGGGTGATGTTTTTCACCAATGTTTCAAGACACCCATCCCTGAGTAGAAGGCAGTTGAAAGTCTGACTGAAGCATATCTCAATCAAAGTTGATCAATTTCTAGCATATTTTCAGGGTTCGTAAATCATAATTACTTCTTGGGTTCTCTTGGACGATATTTACGAATCCCGGGGGGTGATGCTTTATCTGTCACAATATTATGTTTTACATCAATTTGAGGCTGTGCAAGTTTGTCTGTGAGGGATGGTGATGTTTTGAATAGATCTTCTAGTCCCACTGTCAGATTATTCTTAGCTGCCACCAACTCTTGCATTACCTTTTTCTTTCGGCTTTATTGCTTCATAGGATTGAAATGATGCCCATGATTTATCTTCTTCTTGAGAGGATGCTCCGTACTACTTGGTGGAGGATCTTCGATATTGAGGAGGTTGAAAAGATCACTGGCTAGATCACTTTTTGGAGCATCAACAACAGATAAATTCTGCAAACTCTGTGATGGACCTTTTGGAGTTTCAATGACTAGAACTGTACCAAGAGTCGATAGTATTGATGCAATTTTCTAGGAGGTTCTGATGGCATGGTTACAAATGCAGAAGTAGACTGATGATGATACGAAGATTTTGATGACCTTGCATGATCACTTGTCCATGAGTGAACGCTCCCAATAACTGCACTATAATTTCAATGTGCATATATTTCCATAAACCGTTGCCAAAGTCTAAATAAGGATCATTACTACAAGTAGTTGTGATCATAGAGATCTGGGTGGCACCATCCGATGTAAAAAATGGGATCTTTATATCAATAATGAGATCTCAGCTATAATGAGTAAATTAGTTTTGATCCCACCCGATTTTGGCGAGACAAGGTCTACGTGAAGGATGCAAAAGTTTCGTTAAATGGTGATCTCCACCAGAAGATATGAATGTGAAAGATAGATAGATCTACTCCTAGGACATAAATCCCAGCAGAGACTGCTGCAGCATTGGCTATAGAAATAGACAATCCTTATTCCCATCTCCTTCTAGAAAGATCTAGATCGATCTTTCGTTTTGTTGACCAGTACCGCAAAACATATGGTGGAGAACGCCCTTTCTATTACTTATTATCGAGCTATGATGACGAGTTTTCATGGGAAACATCATGGCTTTATTTGGAGGTAGAAGAGTTTTGCAATATCTACGGACCTGCTCAGCATTTTCAGTGATTGTCACAAGGATGATTTGGATGGACCGAGCCTGGCGTATATTTCTTTTCAAGACTCTTCTTACTCGCCCAGGTTGTTCAATTATGTTTATCATTAATACATGTGACATGTAAGCCGTTGGAAGTAGCCTGTGTTCCTACCTTGAAAAGGAAACTCGTGCATGGTTGTCACATAAAATTTAGAATCAGCTCCCAAAAATCATATATGCATAGTCTTTCTCTTACCTTCTCCCACTTGGGACCATCCAAATGCCACCGACATCAACTGCCCTGAACATTTCTTAACTTCGTCAGATTTAGGAGTTACATCATTTTAATATTTTTATTTTCAAGAGAAATTTATGCTCGAGCTTGTTTGAAGGGAAATGGAGTCGAGTGTGATCCCTCGTGATGTTATTAAACTATCATACTAACCTTACAAACCTAGTGCATGAGAGTTCGGGGGAGAATATGGCACTATCCTAAGGAGCCCTACGGAGATCTGGTAGTCTTGTCGTTTGCATTCCATACTCTGACGGAAGGTTATTCATGTAGGTCCCCTTAGGGAACAATCAAAGTATTAAAAAGGTTGCTTTGTCTACCTGTGGCGAAGGCCTTTCCTTACTTCCCTTCCTACTTGTAATGTAAGTAATAAAATGCCTCTCAACAACTTCCCTTCCTACTTCCCTTTCCTTACTTCCCTTCCTACTTCCCTTCCTACTTCCCTTTCCTTACTTCCCTTCCTACTTCCCTTCCTACTTGTAATGTAAGTAATAAAAGGCCTTTCCTTACTTCCCTTCCTACCTGTGATCTATTATGCCTCTCAACAACTCCATTTTGTTGTGGAGTCCTTGGAACTGTGTACTCTCTTTTGATTCCATGTTTATCACAGAACTCTTTGAAGTTCCATGAACTAAACTCTCCTCCTCTATCAGACCTTACTGCCTCTAATATTTTTCCTGTTTGATTCTCAGTCAGAGCCTTAAACACTTTGAATTTTTCAAATGCTTCAGATTTTTCCTTTAAAAAGGCAACCCATGTTAGTCTAGAATAATCATCAATAATCAACATAAAATAGTTTTCTTTTCCTATACCTTCTTTTCTTGATGTTCCACATAAATCCATATGTACTAACTGGATAGGTTTTTCTGTTGAGGGAAAGTTTTTAGATTTGAACTGAGTGCGAGTAAGCTTTCCTATCTGGCAGGGTTTACAAACAGAGTCGTATGGCTTTGATATCTTCGGAAGATCCTTTACTTCCCCATTTTTTATGAGCTTGATTATATGATCAAAATTTAGGTGTCCAAGTCTCCTATGCCACAACCAACTTTCATCATACTTGCTTAAGTGGCATTCTTCTTTTTCTTCTTTTAACACATAGACATTATTTTTTGTTCTTATCCCTTTTGCAATCAGTTGTCCTGAACTCAAATCCTTTATTTTACAGTCTTTAGAAGTAAAAACAACTCACATCCTTTGTCACAAACTTGACTGACACTTAGTAGATTATGTTTCAAACCATCTACAAACAACACATCTTGAGCGTTTCCTTTGCCATTACTTAGGCTTACCATTCCTTTACCCTTTATTTTCCTGGTGCATCATTTCCAAAAGTTACATTCTCTGATTTGTTTTCACTTAAAGTTAGAAACTTAATTTTGTCTCCAGTCATATGTTTGGAACATCCACTGTCAATATACCAGGGATTCTTTTGTTTTTGGGTTGATAATACTAGTCCACACTTTTCATCTGCTTTCTTCTTCCAAACCTTGACATTTTCAGTAGTGGGGATCAAGTCTGGATTGTAATTCCTTAAGAGACAGTTTGCAGCTTTATGTCCATAATTATGACAGTTGTAACATTCTGGTTCACTGAATAATAAATCATAACGATTGTTATGCTCATAACTGTTGTTGTGTTTCACCTGTGTCCTTCTCCCAGTCATCACATGATTTATGGTCTGTGATTGTTTGTTGCTTGGCTGTCTCAATCTTTGTTGTGGAAGATAGTTATTCGTTGAATATCTTGATTGTTCATATCTAAATCTTAAAGAATAGTTTATAGCTTTGTGACCAAAATTAGAGCAGAAAAAACAATATCCATAGAAAAAACCTTTGTACCTTGAAAAAATCTGTTTTCTTTGAGGAGGTCGATTTCTTTCATGCCGATAATCTTTCTGATCTACAAATTTGGTTCTGGTACTTTTTCTTTCATTCCTTCTTGGTGGCTAATTTTCTTTCTTTGTTTCTGCAGAGTGACTGTTGTCAATGTTTGAGGATTTGACAAACTTGATGGGTTATGTATTACTTGGATGATCACTACTTGATCCTTCTTCATATCTCATTCCAACTTTCAACTTTGGATTTCTTTACTGATTTAGAATGGAGGTTAATCCTTCTGAGGCTTTAATACTTGGCAGATTTTGGTGATACAGTCCCTTAAACTTCTCCATTTCTTTTCTGGTTTTTACTATCTCTTCTTCTAAGGCTTCACAACTGGATTTATTCTCTGACAACTGTTATTTTAGTATGTCTTTTATTTTCTTTGCCTCTTCTAATTTCACTTTCAGTAGGGCAAAGTCTTCATCATGTTGTTTACTATCTTTCTCGAACTGTATCAGCAATTGTTTTTGCTTTCTGCTCTTAATTCTGAGTCTGTCAATTTCTTCCAGTGCACTAATCAGTTCTCCTTCCATATCAACCACATCTTCTTCATCATTATCATCACTGCCTATGCTTTTATTATCATAATTATCTTTGGCCATAAGCATGAAGTCATTTGCCTTATCTTCACAGGAAGAGTCACTATCAGTTTCTTCTGAGGAATTGTCATTATTTGAAACCAAACTTTTCTTCTTATTATATTTCTTGTATTTGTACTTCTTTTCATCATCAGAGTTCTGGTCCTTTTTCTAATGGGGACACTTAGATGAAAAATGACCTATCTTACCACAGTTAAAGCATTTGAAGGGCAACTTCCCGTGATATTTTCCTGATCCTTTCTTTAACCTTCTCACAAATTTTTCCTCAATATCATCTAATTTTGAATCAATATTCTTGTCTGCTTTAAAAGATGCTTCTCTAGTACTAGATTTATCTTTGTTAATTCTCATTTCATATGCAGTTAGAGTTCCTAGGAGTTGATCAATGGACAGAGTTTTAAGATCACTTAGTTCTTCTATTGCAGAGACTTTTGAATTAAATTTATCAAGCAACGATCTTAAAATCTTCTGAACTAAAAATGGTTCTTCAATCTTCTCACCAAGACTCTTCATGGCATTTACAAGTTCTTCAACTCTTAAAAAAATACTTGCTAATTGTTTCATCTTCATTCATCTTTAGTTGTTCAAATTTCAATCTGTATGTTTGAAGTTAGGCATCTTTTACTTTCTCATTTCCTTCATAACTGCTACTAAGTTTATCCCACATTGCTTTGGTAGTTTCAAGATGCATCACCTTTACAAACTCAGCTTCAGCAACTCCATTCAAGATAGCATTCATTCCCTTAGCATTAAAACTAAACTCTAACCTATCGTCCTTGGAGGCTAGCACAACAGGCTTTGTATATCCAGTCTCTACTACATCCCAAACATCAACACCCAAGGCCATTAAGTATGTTCTCATTCTAATCTTCCAGAAGGAAAAATTTGTTCCATCAAATAGAGGGGGCTTAGTGGCTGAAGTCCCTTCATGACTTGTCATGTTTAAGCTTACAGATCAACCTTCGAATAAAATGAACCTGCTCTGATACCAATTGTTGAAATTATTAAGACAACTGAGAGGGGGGGTGAATCAGTTGTTACTGTGCTTAAACAATTTTAAGTCTATTAATACATTCTTAATATTTCTTCAAGTGATCATCAACATTATACAGCATATGGACAATAAAATAATGAGCATCAGTCACACATAAAATATACACAGAGACAGATTTTCACGAGGAAACCCATAAAGGGAGAAAACCTCTTCTTCTTCTAAATGATAGGCAGTCTTTTAAGTTCTATACATCATCTATAATTGAGCACCAACTCAATGTGAGGCTACAACCTCTGTTTTGTAAGTTGCAACTTGTTGAGAGCACAAACTCTCTATTTTCTCTAGCACCCACTAGAAGGAAGCACCAACTCCCTGGTTTCTCTAGCACCAACTAAAAGGAAGCACCAACTCCCTAGTTTCTCTAGCATCAACTAGAAGGGAGCTACAACTCCCTATGTTCAAGCACCCAGTTGAACCTCTGAGGACATGAGTCCTCCCTAGCACCTCCCAACCACCCTGAAATATGAATATGAAATACTGAAACCAATTACAATGATATAGTGTTCAATAACAGCTTACCAGTCTCATCACTGTTCTGCAAGATTTTGCTACTCAGTCTTCCTCACTGTCTTCCAGCATGCATCCGTTGCCCATTCTGTTCTTCTACCTTTTGTGCTCTGTGTGCCATTCCTATTCAATGCACCTTTTGTTTCCTATACATTTCAGCTACTGCACCACCTCTTTACTTCCTCACACATGCATTACTTCACCTCAGAAACAACAACCTCATCACTTCTCTGTGTCATGTTCTTATAGCTTCTGTGCACCCTGTGCATGCAATATGTGCAATGCTTCTGCATCTCTTCACAGTGAGTGCTCTATCTGATCATCATTACGACTTCTCGGCTTCTTTGGCAGTTTGCCCACGCATTCAACATCACTGGATTTCATGTTGAGATTCCTCAGCCTCTCTGGCAGTAGAGACTCTTCGTCTTCTCTGGCATAGTCGAGCTTATACTTTCTTCTTTAGTTACAAACTTCAATGCTCATCCACTTGTCAGTCCCTCTAAGAATCGTCTTCATTCACTGGAAGAAGCTTGGAGACCCTTCAGCTCCTCTGGCGATCACATAGAGATCTCTTCGAATCCTTTGGCAGAGACCATCAATGGTTTCTAGCAGTTAGACTGTGAGGAGCAACATTAGCCCTCCGATCATGTCCAAAATCCCATGCACCGTTGGATTGAATTCATGTGATCTTGCGTTTATTTCACCAATTCGCATTTTAGTATTTCGGGATCCCCATGGTAAATATTTCGTTACTCTCCATGTCCCGATCCCCGAAACTCCAAAATGGAGCTTGTCTGAACTAGCTCCTTCTTTTCTCATGACCACCGACGGTGACCACAGGTTGTGCCAAAAGGTGCTTCATATTTCACGAGTTTATAAACTTCATCGAGTTTGATCGACGGTTGGAATCTCCATAGATCTGATGGTCCAGGTCTTATCGCGATCTCGCATCTCGTGAGTTTCCACACCACGCTCTGTTGACTCCAAGTCAGCAAAATTCCAATCGCTTGCTGCTTGTCCTATGATTCGACGGTCCAGATCAGATCTTGAATCAATGGCTCCAATCATATCGCGATTTCGCATATCGCGATTTCGACATTCTTGTTGCAAAGTGTTTCGACACTCCAACTTCTGGCATCCGAAACCATGAAACAGGGTTGGATCAACGGTCCACATCAAACCTTGATCTGACAGCTCAAATCATTTCGCGATTTCGGTATTTCACGATTTTGACATTCCTGTGGTATTGTTTCTTGACTCTCCAAGTCACGATTCGCGAAACCCCGAAATGGAGTCTTTGACAAGCTTTGATCTTCTACCACATGTCCCTCCTGGATCAACGGTCAAGATGTTACAGAGGCTTCGCATATCGCAATTTTAGGACTCCTGTGGTAGGAGTTCTTGACATCTCCATCTCACGATTTCCGAAATCCCGATAGCCAAAACTCCGAAATGGAGTTGGACCACCGCTTCGATCTTGCACTTTAAAGAACATGCAGGTTCTTCCTGATCCAACGATGGTTGGAACTTATGCTCAGATCTGACGCCTGAGATCTGTCCTCCTCTTGTGTGCGTTCTTCTTGTCTACAATCTGATCTGACGACCCTCCTTCTTTCGTGAATTTAAATGGGATCCAATGATCACTGACGCTTCTCCTCCCGAGATTAGGCACTGCGTTCGACTCTATGCTAATTCCTCTTGAGCTTATTTTGTCCTTGTTTTGCCTTCATTGCATACTCTGATCTTTCCATCAGTGACAAGAACATATTGTCTGTAAAGCATGCCAACCATCCTCTGCACTATCTCTTCTGATCTTATTGAACTTGCTCTGTAGCATCTTCCCAAAATACTTCTGGTTCCCGTCTATTACATTCTTCATGTACTCAAGCCATCATCGTTGTTGTACTTGCCATCAATGACAAGCATATGCTGCCTGTAAAACATGCCAACAACTTGGGCAGTAGTCTAAACATTTTATGAAATGATTTTTTGGCCATATTTTTTGGGACATTTGTTCGAAATTCATCAAAAAATTGTTAGATTCGTAGATTTGAGTAACTATTTCTGTATAATCCGAATGCCCCCAGGGTTTTTCAGCATGTTGAATCCATTTCTACATTAAAAAATGAATTTTAAATAACAAAAAATAATTATTTCATGCAAATTTATATCATCAGGTTCCGACAAAAAAACCAACGGCGTTCTTCACTGTCTAACCGACAACCAACAAGCATCGCAAAGTACACGCTGGAAAGAACAAAAATCAAAGGGAAGAAGGTATATAAACAAGTAGGACTTGTCGCTAAAAAAAAATTGGGAGGGATTAATATATGTAGGGATTTCGGAGATTAATGTATATAAGTAGGACTTTTGTATCAAATACCACACTTCAATAACATTAATAACACTTATGTATCTATGAAAAATTTCTTCTCGAGATCTATTAATCGACCACAGTGATTGGTTTGATCTGAAGCCTAAAGTGGACACCTAGAGAGTGGTCGCATTTCAGGGGATTTTGAGTTTGTTAGCTATCCATTGGAACCCAAGTAATGGAGGAGGGTGAGGATGAGAAGCCAGGAACCCCGGTAATGGAGGAGGCTGAGTATGAGAAGGCAGGATGCCAAAGTAAGCAGGTTTGACAAACTTCTCCATAATTTGCATCTAAATGACAGGTAAAGGTTCATGCAAATTTCTGCAAATATATCTCCAGTTTTATCACAAACTGTAGAGAACAACATTATGAGGAAACCGTAAAGGCACTGGAGGATTTGGAAAAAATTGTAAATGCTAGCAAAGAATCCCTGATTAATGAGGTCCTTGTGAATAAGATGGGGATTTTGTGAAACATCCTGGCCAAACTAAGGGCAAAGATGCAAAATCCCAGCATCTCTGCGAGCTATTTTGCTACAATAACAAATATATTGCAGCGAGCTTTGAAGAAAAGTCCCTCAATTCCGAGAATCGTGGTGAACATCAACAAAGCACTGAAAGTATGTTGATGAACTCAACAATCTGAAGACCAACCTGTATCTGCCCAATGAGCTTGTTTCATTAGCACCCAGAAAAGTGGAGAGAAGAATCTAATAGAGGTCCAGGAGACTTATCGGTAAAGGAAAAAATGGTGTTTCAGTTTTATTATTTCATGTCGAAAGCCACTAGTTTCTATTTGACTCTGTTTGACTGGCAGTCTAGCTATTTTGCAATGATTAATTGTAGAATTTTGTTTCTTAAGGCTTACATGTATGTTTTTTTTCAAGAGAGTCCTCTAGTGATTAGTCCAGTGCCATAATCTAGTTGTTTAGTTAGGTTCTAATAGCTTGTTTTGAAAAAAAAAAACTATTTTAGTTAGGCTCCAAACTCTCTCCTTCTTGGAGTCTTTTTTTTGGAATACTATGTAAATAGGAGTCTTTTTGGTTGTGTGTAAATAATTGAAAGTGTGTGATAATATATTCTAAATTTTAAAAATATAGTCAAAGTTTAAATCTTCAACTCATAATAATAATTGTGTTATTCAATTTTATTTAGTAACTTTCTTAGAAAGTAAGGTGCAAGTGCAATTTCTTATTTCTTATAAATCTATGAAAGTTGGTTGTCTAATGTAAGTTGTGTCATGTATTAATTGATCATGTTCCTTCCTAAGTGTTGGTGTAATAATTGATCATGTTCCTTCCTAAGTGTTGGTGTAAAGGAAGAACATGTTGAATATCCAGAAAAAATATAGAAAACACATCTTTCTCAACATGTTATTGCTCTTTATTTAATATGATAACTTAATGAATGGTTGTAGAAACAAAATTGTTGACTTGCTCTTTAATCTTTTAAAACAAATATAGATATCTGGGTATATTTATATGGCCCAAACAACACAAATAAGATACAATATCCATAAAGTTTTCCTAAGATACAAGATAAAAGATACAATATCTCGACAGAGAAAATAATGAGACTCAAACTACATGGAACTAATGACAATGGACTCAACTTACTTTATGGCTTTGTTATACAATCACTACTCCCTTAGTACTACATACTAGAATGTAGAAGAACTTTCACCTTCACCAATGATGTTGCAATTAGTACTTGTACTACCTATCAAATGTGTTATATTTTCTTTGAAATTTGGAATGCCTCCAACTCTAAAAAATGTGTCTCTGATGTTTTGCAGCATACCCACAATGTTGATCATAGTAGGTCGTTCTTCAGGGGTTTCTTTTGTGCAAAGCAAACCCACACTTATAAGGTGACTGAGGCAACTGAATTCCTTATCTTCTTTAGTGATGGCACTAGAACTCCTCAAAAGAGTCTTATCCACCACTTCCCTAACTCGATTTGGAAAACCACTACCCACCCATTTTTGCAAGTTCATTCCTTCCACAAACATGTTGTGGGTGGGTTTCTTTCTTGTGAGCATCTCCAATAACACTACTCCATAGCTATAAACATCACCTTTTGTTGTGATACGTCCACCCAATCCATATTCTGCATTCAAACATCCTCATCAAAAGGTTTCTGATTCAAAATTTTTAATAAAAATATAAAACTCATGACATTCACTAACATGCTATCTATCTCAAATAATACCTGGAGGAATGTAGCCCGTGGATCCCTTGAGTGCATGTGTGGATGTGAGAGATAAATCCTCAGAGTCTGCAAAACATATTGTAGCAATGCCAAAGTCTATTAAGTACGCTGTCATATCTTCACCCAGAAGCACATTGTTTGGTTTCAGATCACAATGGATCACTTGCATGAAACAATGGTGATGGAGATATGTCATGCCCTGTGCAATGTCTATTGCTATATTCAACCTTTGAATCAAAGTCAAACTACTTTCTACTTCATCATCAGGATATAACCACTTCTCTAGGCTTCCATTTGGCATCAATGGAAATATCAAAGCTTTAATTTGGAGGTCTGAATAAGAAGTTATGATTCTAATAAGATTTCGGTGCCTAACTCTACCCAATACTTTGCACTCCCTGTCAAAACTCTTGTGAGCCCCTTCATTTTCCAAATTGAGCAACTTCACTGCAATGATTGTGCCATCATTCAAAACTCCTTTGTACACTTTTCCAAAACTACCCACTCCTAACAAGTTGGCATCACTAAATTCCTCTGTTGCAATGATGAGCTCTCCATAGGAAATTCTTCGGTGCCCCACATTTAAGGATGCCACAACCTCTATAGGAGTATGCCTCTTACAACTTTGTCTCCATAGGAATCCCAAAAACAAACACA
>ML811166.1:148942-159156 GCA_009831015.1 Picea engelmannii | reverse complement strand
GCAATAACTGTCATTCACCAATTTACTGCAATTCAAAACTGTCATTATTGATTACTTCTATATCAACTATCATTTCAATTATTTAATTAGTTACTGCTATTTCAACTGTCACTTAATAATTTATGTCATTTAAGACTTTTACTATCATCACCAAGACGTCACTCACTTCACTAAAGGTGTGTTGCTTGTGCAAAGGGGTTATGAGGCAGGTTGTCCATGCTAGCAAAAGGATAAGGGTAAGTGGTTGTCCGAGGAATCATGGGCACACAGTTCGCTGAGCGAACACACCGGCCACCCACTCCAGGATCTTGTTGTCTTAACTATAGAAGGAAAAAGGATAATGTTAGTGATTATAATGCTATCCAAAGGGTTCGCTATCTAGTAAGGTTCATTTTCCAGAAACCTCCATACACACTTAAGCAACAAAAGGAATTTACATTCATATTTAATATAATCTCGTTGCCAGGAATTTTAAGCACAACAACCATCACACGTGGCCATGCTCAACCATGAGTTAGCGGTTGGTTAAGCTAACACTATCTATCAAAAGGGTGAGATTCAGTCTAAGAAGAAAATTCGGGTGTCTAAAGCTAAGGTCGATGTCATCAAATTAAGAAGGTGTTGACCATTCATTGTGTTGTCATACAAATATAAACAAATCGTTGCCTAAGAATTATTAATTGTACCCGAATCATTGTACATCGCTACCAACACCATACCCAGCCACGTCTATACTATTCGCTATCAACATCTAGAGAATCCGCGGTTTTACACGGTTGGTTTAGTAATTAGCACATTTAATGATGCATTAAATTCACAAATTAAAAGATTAAAGACCATATTAATTTTCATTACTATTTTACAGGGCCAGTTATATTTTTCATAATACTACACTAGCATTTAACTCTCTAGTTTTAACAGGATTAACATAAGAATTAGCAGAAATTTAACCATATATCTCTGGTAAAACGTCTAGAATCAAATCGCAGTACTAAGATTCAGTTCACAGTCAATCAAGGAATCTCCCTCAAGAAGTGATAACGACAGTCTAAAGAATGTGAGGAAAACAAGGGTCAAATTCGTGGTCAATCAACGATTAAACTCACTGCCATTAACAGTGAAACTTCACTGTCAATTAGGGAATGAGCATGTTGTCTATTGAAGGATTGAAACGTTGTCCCTTCACGCCAGATATTGTTTTGTTATAAAAATAAATGCAGGCATAAAAACGTGCAGATCTTTATATCTACTCTCTGCCTTATCATGGAAGGAAATCGTAGACTATCACCCAGAATCGCAGGCATATAATTACCCATACTTTGATTTAAATAATTCATCGGTAAATCACAATGTAATTTGTTGGTAAAAATGCAGGTATCAAATGAATATCGTTTCCATTAAATATGGATTCAACAGCCACACAATAAGTATAAAATCACTGTAAAAGAAATGATATTAATCATATCTTGGCCGGAACGATCAAACGTTGGGGAAATATCATAAAACACAAGGAATTAAGTAACAATGCAGACACATCATTAAACGCAGATTAAATACGGGTTCACGCAAGTCAAGACCAACAATCAGCCAAGGATGAACAACAAAGGTAGATGACTGACAGGGATATCCTTTGCTCACCATCCTCACACAGAAAAGCAGGGTGTTGAGATCCATAGGTCTTTTAACGCTAAGGCGATGACCATAGATCAAGCTCCTGGCCGACTGTTCAGGCGACGACTGGTGACTTGGGACGAAGGCTAACAACCAAGAAGGTCACACTAAACACAGCGAGATGGTCAAGACATGCAGGAAAATGAAGGCCATGGGAGTCAACAACCATCGATCTAGGCTAAGGAAAAATTTCAGCTATCAATCTAAATATCCAATCTACTTACATGATCAACATGTAGATCCAATCATAAAACCTACAACAATCTACCATTCAAATGAAGAAAGCGTACCATTGCATGTTCTCTCACTCTGAGTGACATCCGCATGCTCCGTGAAACTCCCGCTCGCCGACCATCGAGACTTCAGCGGTACCTCCCAGCCAATGCTAGGGGTACTCTTCTTGATGCAGGAGCATCGACAACACATCAGGCGAGCCAGCACATCGAGCAGAAGACAGTTGGACAGCGCTAGCACAAATTTTGAGAACTCTTTGAAATTGTTTTGTGATCTTAAATGAATCATTTAAGAGACGACGCACTTGTATTGTAATGGACCTTGAGTGGATAAGCTCTCATCCTTAGGTAGATGAGGCATTTATTTTAGTTAATGCTGGTAGATAGGAATTTAATTGTAGATTTGATAGTTTAGAAGTTCGAGAGGGAAAATGGATATAGACACCCTCCTTTTTTCATTGTAAGATTATTCATTCAGGAGAGCATAAGAGAAAGCAGCGAAATTGTATGAAGAACACCCATGTACAGGCATTGAATTAATAGAAAAAGATTTGATTCAATCTCATGGTTATGTGTTGTTTCTCTGTGTATTGATGTTATGCTCATGGATGTTTGTTTCCTGTCATGCATTTGATTTTATATGTTGCATATGTGATTTCATGGTTGAATTGAAATCTGTGAGAACGAGAGGTTAGTTTCAATTGTTTCTCTATCTGAAACCAGAGAATTCCTGCAAGGAGTGTAGTTGAATTGTCCACAAGGAGTGCGTGACTGCAGGGTTCAGATAGAAGAGACTTTTGTTCTAAGTTCTCATAAGTGAAGATTTGGCATTGAAGCCATGCAAGGCATGCGCAGGCTAGATAAAGTCTCAAAGTTGTGATTCTGAGCAAAAGGTAGAAAGACTGCTGCTGCAGGAGTGCGCAGGGTCGAAGGACCTCAACACTTAGCAGTGGTTGAAGGTTTGCCACAAGGAGTGCACGCAAGAAGTTCTCAGAGGGACGTAAGAAGTTGAGAACAATATCGAGAGGAATAGACCTTCGAATTCATCGGAGAATTGCACAGAGGATTTGCACTGGAAGCATTCGAGAAAGTGCTGGAAACTTGAGTGCAGTTGGACAGGGCTTCGTGGAATAAGAACTTGTTTCAATTTGCAAATTTGTTTGAGGAAGAACGGACCGTCGAAATTCTCCGAGGAGAATTCGGAATAATCCGAGGGCCGTTGGGTCTTGCGGGGTGCAAGAAAGATACAGTGCAAGGGTGATAAAGGTTCGAAGCTCAGGAGGGCAGGAGCGTCAATCGAAATCATGTGGAGCGTGAGATCTACTCGTGGATCAGCATATCGGGAGATCATGAGGTAAGACTCCAAATTTACGCAACAGAAGTCGCGATACAATGAGGTGCGAAGTCCCGACGATTGTGTGGATAGTGTGGGCCATAGCAGGGTGACATGGCAGGTGACACGAGGTATCAGCATTTTGGCATCTTGGGCATCGGGAGTCGAGGAAGAATTCATTTGATCTCGTGAGTAGTGAGGTTCCGAGGAAGCGATATCGTGAGTTGTCGGCATCTCGGCGCATTGGATCTCGGAGGTTTTGAACCCCGAGTGCTTAGTGTCACGATCAGCAAAGGCATGATAGAACGAAGTTTCGATAGCAGAGGGAGAAGTCAACGTTGACTGACGCATCGGGTCTCAGGGGTTTGAGAGCCCAAAGGGTAGATAGTGAATTCGCGAGCAGCGAAGTTCTGATCCTCCAATAGATGAAAGAAGGAGGGTCGTGTGGAAAGAACTGTGGGTAAGGAATATCCCCGATAAGGATAAGAAGAACACTTAACGTTCTTTGGGCCATAGAGAAGAGAAGGTCCTACTGAGAGCAGACATGCCAGCGAGGGTAGGTATGTGTCTAGTGGTATTAGAGCGGAAATATCTTTGCTTTCTATAGCAGAGAAGGAAATACACCATGCCGCCCAGAAGAGAAAGACAGTCACCTGGCCCAGAAGACAAGGATGTGCGAAGAAGAGGCAGGCCGACAAGGAATCCGGAAATGGAGCGACAGATGAGAGATCTCCGAGCGAGGCTCGAGGAGATAGAGACTGCACAAAGACGCGGAGTTGGTGTAGGGGATCTTAGTGATTTCGAAGTTTTAGAGGAAGTTGGACATGAAGAAGAGGTCACAACAGAGGATGCATCAACTGAGCAATTGATCAAAGCTATCGCCGGGATGAGATCCAAGATGAAAATGGACATTCCAGCTTATGAAGGAAGTATGGATGCAGAAGAGCTATTAGAATGGATTAGGGATCTTGACACCTACTTCGATTATGAGGATATCGAAGAGGATAAAAAGGTAAGGCATGTTGTCAGTAAGTTGAAGGGACATGCAGCACTATGGTGGGACGAGCTACAAGAAGATAGACGTTCCAAGGGTAAACAGAAAATCAAAAGATGGGATCGAATGATTGCAAAGATGAAAACAAAGTTCATCCCAAGGGACTACCAAATTAATCTGTTCAGGAGGATGCAAAACCTGAGACAAAAACTGATGACAGTGAAAGAATACACTGAGGAATTATATCGACTAAACATCAGAGCAGGTCATTGGGAGAGCGATGATGAGAAAGTTTCCAGATATCTGAATGGTCTAAGATATGACATTCAGGATGAATTGAGCATGGTAACCATCCGAAATGTAGAGGATGCTTACCAAATGGATATGAAAGCCAAAGAGAAGCTGAGACGCAAGCAAATCCAGTGAGGGTGAGGAAGAAGTCAGCCCAGAGGCAAGGCAGTTGCCCAAGAAAAATACCAAAATCCCAAGGAGGAGTGGAAGAAACCTCAGGGTAAGGTTGAGAGAGGTGGAACCTCACAGAGAGGACAACCACAAGATGAACAAAGAGGAAAGCATAATGAACAGAGAGGAGATTATGCTAACGCAAACACTTTTCCTCATACCAGAGGTAGGGGAAGAGGTCGAGGGGGAATCATCACATGTTTCACATGTGGAAAGGATGGAAACAAGGTAGTTGATTTTCCAGATAGGAAAAAGGACAGAGGAGAATCTCACATCGCTGAAGCACAGAGGCGAGATGTTGAAGCAGAAGGCGCAGAAAGTGGAAGCTCACTTCTGATGCGAAAAGTCCTTTTGACACCTGAGAAAGAGGTGCAGGAAAGTTCAGCTCAAAGGACTAGACTGTTCAAGACAGCCTGCAATACCAAGGACATAAAGTGAAAGGTTATCGTTGATAGCGTAAGCACAGATAATCTCGTTTCGACCGAGATGGTGGAAAATATGGAGCTAGAGACAACTGATCACCCGAGTCCATACAAAGTCTCATGGCTACAGAAGGGACATCAGGTGAGTGTCACTAAACAGTGCTTAGTTGACATCAAGATAGGGGGATACAATCATAAAATATTGTGTGATGTCATTCCCATGGATGTATGTCATTTATTGTTGGGTAGACCATGGCAATATGATAGAAATGTGGTTCATGATGGGAGGATGAACACATACACTTTAGAGAAGGATGGAAGAACACACATGTTGCTTCCAATAAAGGATAAGGAGGTGAAACCGGAAGTAAGAAACACGATACTTCTCATGAGTGGGAAGGAGCTTCTCACAGAGATGGAGAAGAAAGAAGATCCACAATTCTTTGTGGTCAGGAAACCGAGGATTGTCCTGACTAGCACAAGAGTGGATGATATACCAGATGAGATTCAGGAACTGCTGGAAGAGTTTGCTGACATCATCGTGGATGGATTACCTCATTCGTTACCACTAATGAGGAGTGTGAGTCATCACATCGATCTCATACCTGGAGCCAGTTTGCCAAATAAAGCTGCGTACAGATTGATGCCACAGGAAAATGAGGAAGTCAAGAAGTCGGTCCAGGATTTTTTGGACAAAGGACTGGTTAGAGAAATCCTGAGTCCGTGTGCTGTTCCAACAGTGCTAAATCCAAAGAAGGATGGAGGTTGGAGAATGTGCACTGACTCTAGAGTGATCAACAAAATTACCATCAAGTACAGATTTCCACTGTCGAGAATGGATGATCTGATGGATTGCCTAAGTGGGGCAAATTATTTTTCGAAGATTGATTTGAAGAGTGGATATCACCAGATTCGCATGAGGGAAGGTGATGAATGGAAGATCGCATTCAAGACAAACAAAGGTTTGTACGAATGGCTACTCATGTCATTTGGGTTGACAAATGTGTCGAGCACATTCATGAGGCTGATGAATGAAGTCCTGAAGGAATTCATCGGGAAATTTGTTGTCATGTATCTGGATGATATACTAGTATTCAGTAAGACAAAGGCTAAACACTTGAAGCATTTGGCTATTGTGATGAGGAAGCTACAGTAGGAGAAGTTGTTGATCAATATGAAGAAGTCCTCATTTATGCAGACAAAGCTCATTTATTTGGGTTTTTTTATTTGAGCAAATGAGTTGAAAATGGATCCGAGTAAAGTGGAAGTGATCAAGAATTGGCCAACACTGAGAAATATTTTCGAGGTGAGAAGTTTCCATGGTTTAACTAGTTTCTACCGGAAATTCATCAGGAATTTTAGTGGAATTAGCGCAGCGATGATGGACACGGTGAAGAAGCGACATAAGTCTTTTCATTGGACAACAGAGGCTGAGGAGAGCTTCAATCTGTTGAAGTGGAAGATAAYGGAATGACCAKTATTGGTATTACCAGATTTCAAGAAGACATTTCAGGTGAAATGTGATGCAAGCGGATATGCCATAGGAGCGGTCTTAAGCCARGAGGACAGACCAGTTGCCTATTTCAGTGAGAAGTTGGATGAAGCAAAGATGAAATAATCCACGTATGATAAGGAGTTTTATGCTATCATACAGGCATTAAAGAAGTGGAGGCATTACTTGATCCCAAAAGAATTTGTATTGTAYARCGATAATCATGCATTGCAGTTTGTGAGTCAACAGGAGAAGTTGAACCAGAAGCATGCAAAATGGGTAGAGTACATGTAGAATTTCACGTTTGTGATCAAACACATTTCAGGGACTGCTAACAAAGTAGTTKATGCTTTGAGCAGGAAGTGTTTGTTGCTGCAGGAGTTTCGAGTCAAAACATTGGGTTTTGAGAATCTCAGGGACATGTATGYTGGAGATGCAGATTTYGGGGAAGCATATGAGGCAACTGAGAATCCAGTTCTCAGGGATTGAATCCCATGGATAGACTACATGATATAGGATGGATTGTTGTTTAGAGGCAATCAACTGTGTATTCTGAATTGCTCCATAAGGGAGAAGTTGCTAAAGGAAAAACACAGAAGAGGCTTGGCAGGACATTTTGGTCATGACAAAACATTTGCAAAGCTGAGTGAATCATATTTTTGGCCAAGCATGCGAGCAGATGTCAAAAGGTTTGTTGACAGGTGTCGAATTTGTCAGCATTCAAAGGGGAGGAAACAAAATGCAGGTCTTTATCAGCCATTGCCCATACCAAAGAGACCTTGGGAGGCGATAAGCATGGGTTTTGTATTGGGTTTGCCGAGGACGCAGAGAGGGGTTGATTCCATCTTTGTGGTGGTGGACAAGTTTTCAAAGATGGCACATTTTATCCCATGCTAGAAGACCAGCGATGTGACCCACATCGCGAACTTGTTTTTCAAAGAGATTGTGCGACTTCATGGATTGTCGAGAAGCATAGTCTAGGATAGGGATACGAAATTCATAGGTCATTTTTGGAGGACGCTATGGAAGAAGATAGGAAATAACTTGGCGTTTAGCTTATCTTATCATCCACAGATGGATGGTCAAACGAAAGTGGTCAACAGGAGCTTGGGAGACTTATTGAGAAGACTGGTGACAGAGCACCATAGCAGCTGGGACAACATATTGCCACAGGCAGAGTTTGCATACAATGATTCAGTGAATCGGAGTACAGGCAAAATCCCATTTCAGATTGTGTATGGAACACAACCGAGGGGATTTTCTAAACTCAGGGAGTCAGGGAAAACTGTGACTAGCAACTCTAGTGCAGAAGAATTCACTGAGGCAATGAAGGAACTTCACAGCAAGGTGAAGTAGCGACTGCAAGACTCAAACCAAGAATACAAGTGCAGAGAAGATCAACATCGGAGACAACTTCAGTTTGAATTTGGTGATCTGGTTCTGGCACATTTGAGGAAAGAAAGGTTCCCGAGAGGAACATACAACAAGTTGAAGATGAAGAAAATCGGACCATGCAGAGTCCTGAAGAAATGTGGAGAGAATGCTTATGAGATTGAGTTGTCGAATGGCATCAGAATATCTCTGATATTCAATATTGCAAATTTATATCCATACAGGGCTGGAGAAGCAGAGGCTGGAACTGAGGAACCAGTGATCCAGTGGATGAAACAATTTCCAGTTGCAGAGAAGCCACAGATGGAGTGCATATTGGACAAGCGAGTGGGAAAGAAGACCAGAAGGAAAAAATACTATGAGTACCTGGTCAAGTGGAAAAACCACCCAGTGGAAGATGCCAGTTGGGAAAATGAAGCAGTGATACAAAAGCATGGATAGACCGTGCAGGAGCTCATGGACAGGATCCCATGAAATTTTTCAAGCCGAGGAGTATGATGCAGGAGCATCGACAACAGATCAGGCGAGCCAGCACATCGAGCAGAAGACAACTGGACAGCGCCAGCACAAATTTTGAGAATGCTTTGAAATTGTTGCGTGATCTTAAATGAATTATTTAAGAGACGGCGCACTTGTATTGTAATGGACCTTGAGCGGATAAGCTCTCATCCTTAGGTAGATGAGGCATTTATTTTAGTTAATGCTGGTAGATAGGAATTTAATTGTAGATTTGATAGTTTATAAGTTCGAGAGGGAAAACGGATATAGACACCCTCCTTTGTTCATTGTAAGATTATTCATTCAGGAGAGAAGAAGAGCAAGCAGAGAAATTGTATGAAGAACACCCATGTACAGGCATTGAATTAATAGAAAAATCTTTGATTCAGTCTCATGGATATGTGTTGTTTCTCTGTGTATTGATGTTATGCTCATGGATGTTTTTTTCCTGTCATGCATTTGCTTTTATATGTTGTTTATGTGATTTCATGGTTGAATTTAAATCTGTGAGAACGAGGGGTTAGTTTCAATTGTTTCTCTATCTGGAACCAAAGAATTCCTGCAAGGAGTGCAATTGAATTGTCCGCAAGGAGTGCGTGACTGCAGGGTTCATATAGAGGAGACTTTTGTTCTAAGTTCTCAGAAGTGCAGATTTGGCACTGAAGCCGTGCAAGACGTGCGCAGGCTAGATAAAGTCTCAAAGTTGTGATTCTGAGCAAAAAGTAGAAAGATTGCTGCTGCAGGAGTGCGCAGGGTTGAAGGACCTCAACACTTAGCAGTGGTTGAAGGTTTGCCACAAGGAGTGCGTGCAATAAGTTCTCAGAGGGACGTAAGAAGTCGAGAACAAGCTCGGGAGGAATAGACCTTCGAATTCATCAGAGAATTGCACTGAGGATTTGCACTGGAAGTGTTCGAGCAAGTGCTGGAAACTTGCGTGCAGTTGGACAGGGCTACATGGAATAAGCGCTTGTTTTAATTTGCAAATTTGTTTGAGGAAGAACGGACC
The DNA here is from genome assembly GCA_009831015.1 of Picea engelmannii. NCBI lineage: Eukaryota > Viridiplantae > Streptophyta > Pinopsida > Pinales > Pinaceae > Picea > Picea engelmannii. Next base: position 149,653 of record ML811166.1, on the reverse strand, counting down.
GTAGAAATTCTTCGAGGAGAAGTCAGAAGAATCCAAGGGCCGTTGGGTCTTGCGGGGTGCAAGAAATATACAGTGCAAGGGTGATAAAGGTTCGAAGCTCAGGAGGGCAGGAGCATCGATCAGAATCACGTGGAGCATGAGATCTACTCGTGGATCGGCATATCGAGAGCTCATGAGGTAAGACTCCAAATTTACGCAACAGAAGTCACGATACAACGAGGTGTAAAGTCCCGACGATTGTGTGGATAGTGTGGGCCACAGTAGGGTGACGTGGCAGGTGACGCGAGGTATCAACATTTCAACGTCTTGGGCATTGGGAGTCGAGGAAGAATTCATTTGATCTCAGGAGTAGTGAGGTTCCGAGGAAGCGAGATCGTGAGTTGTCGACATCTCGGCACATCGAATCCCAGAGGTTTTGAACCCCAAGTGCTTAGTGTCACAATCAGCGAAGGCACGATAGAACGAAGTTCCAATAGCGGAGGGAGAAGTCAGCGTTGACTGAAGCATCGGGTCTCGAGGGTTCGAGAGCCCAAAGGGTAGATAGTGAATTCGCGAGCAGCGAAGTTTCGATCCTCGAATAGATCAAAGAAGGAGGGTCATGTGGAAAGAACTGTGGGTAAGGAAGATCCCCGATAAGGTTAAGAAGAACACTTAACATTCTTCGGGCCGTAGAGAAGAGAAGGTCCTGGTGAGAGCAAACGTGCCAACGAG
>ML811166.1:132489-148892 GCA_009831015.1 Picea engelmannii | reverse complement strand
GTTAATGCTGGTAGATAGGAATTTAATTGTAGATTTGATAGTTTAGAAGTTCGAGAGGGAAAACGGATATAGACACCCTCCTTTGTTCATTGTAAGATTATTCATTCAGGAGAGCAGAAGAGCAAGCAGAGAAATTGTATGAAGAACACCCATGTACAGGCATTGAATTAATAGAAAAATCTTTGATTCAGTCTCATGGTTATGTGTTGTTTCTCGGTGTATTGATGTTATGCTCATGGATGTTTTTTTCCTGTCATGCATTTGCTTTTATATGCTGTTTATGTGATTTCATGGTTGAATTTAAATCTGTGAGAACAAGGGGTTAGTTTCAATTGTTTCTCTATCTGGAACCAAAGAATTCCTACAAGGAGTGCAATTGAATTGTCCACAAGGAGTGCGTGACTGCAGGGTTCATATAGAGGAGACTTTTGTTCTAAGTTCTCAGAAGTGCAGATTTGGCACCGAAGCCGTGCAAGACGTGCGCAGGCTAGATAAAGTCTCAAAGTTGTGATTCTGAGCAAAAGGTAGAAAGATTGCTGCTGCAGGAGTGCGCAGGGTTGAAGAACCTCAACACTTAGCAGTGGTTGAAGGTTTGCCACAAGGAGTGCGTGCAAGAAGTTCTCAGAGGGACGTAAGAAGTCGAGAACAAGCTCGGGAGGAATAGACCTTCGAATTCATCAGAGAATTGCACTGAGGATTTGCACTGGAAGCATTCGAGCAAGTGCTGGAAACTTGCGTGCAATTGGACAGGGCTACATGGAATAAGCACTTGTTTCAATTTGCAAATTTGTTTGAGGAAGAACGGACCGTCGAAATTCTCCGAGGAGAAGTCAGAAGAATCCAAGGGCCATTGGGTCTTGCGGGGTGCAAGAAATATACAGTGCAAGGGTGATAAAGGTTCGAAGCTCAGGAGGGCAGGAGCGTCGATCGGAATCACGTGGAGCATGAGATCTACTCGTGGATCGGCATATCGAGAGCTCATGAGGTAAGACTCCAAATTTACGCAACAGAAGTCACGATACAACGAGGTGTAAAGTCCCGACGATTGTGTGGATAGTGTGGGCCACAGCAGGGTGACGTGGCAGGTGACGCGAGGTATCAACATTTCAACGTCTTGGGCATCGGGAGTCGAGGAAGAATTCATTTGATCTCAGGAGTAGTGAGGTTTTGAGGAAGCGAGGTCGTGAGTTGTCGACATCTCGGCACATCGAATCTCAGAGGTTTTGAACCCCAAGTGCTTAGTGTCACAATCAGCGAAGGCACGATAGAACAAAGTTCCAATAGCGGAGGGAGAAGTCAGCGTTGACTGAAGCATCGGGTCTCGAGGGTTCGAGAGCCCAAAGGGTAGATAGTGAATTCGCGAGCAGCGAAGTTTTGATCCTCGAATAGATCAAAGAAGGAGGGTCATGTGGAAAGAACTGTGGGTAAGGAAGATCCCCGATAAGGTTAAGAAGAACACTTAACATTCTTCGGGCCGTAGAGAAGAGAAGGTCCTGGTGAGAGCAAACGTGCCAACGAGGGTAGGTCTGCGTCACTTCTTCCCCCTTAGCCCCCCGAGCCGCAAAGGGGCCACGCACACTAACCAGAGATTTCATCTAGCTTCCATCTCATCTCGCAAGGCCGAGCTACCACTCCTCTCTAATATGGGTATCCCCAACTCCCACAAGTAAATCAGTGAAGTAGATAATTATGCAGCGTAACGTTACACCAACAAAAGCTCCCCCTCATCCTTCTCCCTCCTTCATTATATAGATTTTTGAACTTCCTTTATTTCCTAAAATCTCATTTTATTAAAAAATTTTAAATAAATTCCTAAAAATTGTTCTCTATACAAGTTTCTCCCATCCGCTACATTCCTCCATTATTTAATTTCTTTAATTATTTAATTATCTTATTTCCCTCACTCACCTAGAGTTACTCCTAGAATCACTCCTAGGTGTCCCCAAATCCCCTTACAGGTTTTAAAGGCTTTCCCTATTATGAAATTGCTAATTCAGTTTAAAATTAGAAAGCTCTTAAATGGTAGATGATTTACTAAGTTTGGCCTTCCGCTTTTTCCCTTAAGTTCCCCTTTTTCCCTTTTTATGTTACCTCTTTTCCTAGTTTTCTAAAAAAAAATTATTTCCCTCTTTCCCCTTTTAAATTAGAACTCAAAAAGGTAGGTGTGGAATTTAACCCCTTTTCCCTTTTATCATTAAATTAGTATATTTTAAATTATCAAAAAGATAAAACAATTAATTCCCTCTTTACATTTTATATCCATAGATTTTATTTTTTTGTGAATAAATTAAATTTCTTACTCCCTTCATGTTACAAGATTTAACGAAGATCATAATTATTATTTAAGTTGTTTTTATTTTTATTTTTATTATTATTATTATTATTTATAGGAGACAAAATTTTACCAGTAGCGTAATTTAGACTTAGGCCTTAAATTTTGTACTGGGCGACATTTAATTAGGGAAATTGTTTTAAAAATTACTTAACATGTTATTTGTCTTAAGGCCATATAGGTTCATCCCTCCATCATCAACAATGCAACATGCCCTTCAGGACGCACTAGGTGCTCCAAGGGTGCCACTCGCCTCATTTGTTCCCTTGCACGATGTGCCCTTCAAGACGCACTACGTGTTCCAAGGGTGCCACTCACTATTCTCCATTTTTCTTGTGCGACGTGCCCTTTAGGATGCACCATGTGCTCCAAGGGTACCACTCGCCTCTTGACTAACTTGGTAGACATCAATAACCCCTAGAGTCAATACTCCACCAGGTGAACTTGTGGGAGACTAAGGGATTCTAAGGAATAATCCCCCCACCTTATTGCATGCCCCTTAGGATCATCGTGAGTGACTATCGCAGTCTGCCCTCATGGCATTGTGGGTCCTCTCGAACTAGGTAATCGTTAACCTACAGTTTGAGTCATGGTGGGAGTGCTAGTAGGCTGTGGTAGGGTTGTTGTCCACACCTCTCCCTCAACATTTCTGGTAGTCGTGCATGACCCCTTTACTCCATGTGTGAGTCTGGTTGGCAAGCTATTGTCATCTTGCATCATCAACAAATCATGTCAGAACATATCCATATCATATCATCCAGTCAGATGCACTAATATCACAGTAAAACAATCAATTCCCAGTGGTACACTGCCTTACTCGATCTAGAATCCAAGGAGTTCCATCGATGCCTCTTCATCCTCGAGGTCCAAAATCCCACGCACTCAGTAAAACCGAGTCAATAGCACCTGTCTATGTCAATGTAGTAAAGCAACATGTCATCAACCCATAATGCCTCATAATCAAAATCAAAAGTTTTAATAGCATAAAAATTTGGATCACTTGCAAGCAAGTGTCCTCAAAGAATAAGTTCCCTCAGTGTACCAGAGTGGGATGTTACAAAATCCCTTAGTGGAAATACAGTTCCTTTATGTAACAATTAGGTATAAATCCCTTAGTGGAAATCCCTTAGTTTATAGTAAAATTAGGTCCCTTTATGTATCCCTTAGTGGAAATACCTTAGTTTATAGTAAAATTAGGTCCCTTTATGTAACTTTAGGTGACCATAAAACATTTCACAGCTATGTATTTAGTTTAACTATATCCACAACTATCCAACAATTTGTCCTTAAATCTCTCAATTGATCCAAATATATAATATAGCATTTGCATAGTTCATATGTTATATAATATAACATTATCAAAAATATTACATTTGCTCCACCTCATATTAATTTATATTAGGAATACAAACAACCCTCAATCCCATCCCATTTAACATGACAATAAAGGAATTAGTATAAAAACTCAATGACATTTAAACAATGCTAATGGGAAGTTTAAAGAAATGGCATATAATCCATGTTCATGAAATACCTTCACCTCGTTGTGATTAAAACATGGGTCTGTGAGGTTATGAATATTAAACTCTTTGTTTTGGGGATTCTAATGCATTACATTATATGCGGTCTTTATGGATCCAACCATAAGGAACTTTTAAGGAATCTTAAAGAAATGTTCTAATACGTTTTTTTAATGGATCCAACCATAGGGAAATTTTAATGAATCAACTTGCTTGTTGTTTTTCTGAATTGATTTCCCTTGGCGAACCCAACTTATTATTTCAATGACTTATTTGTGTAACAAACCTCCCTTCGTTACGACATCAACCATTCACACGAGTGAATTTTTTTTATTATTATTTTTTTTTGTGTGTGCGTGTGTACAAGGGTAAACAGACATTATACTCTGCGTTGCAACACGACAATGAACATGATGCAAGCAACAACAACAACAACATTGATGACCTAGGATGCACATCAAGCATCTGAAAGCAATGAACGACAATCAACCACAAAATACAAGACAACTACCCACCCATCCTACCCTGCGATGGTTAGGACCTCCAGGACACATAAGCAATGCTTAAGCCCAGGTTCCCATCGACTTTGACCATTTAAGGTCTCAGGGCTAGTGACTGTTATGAGGAACTAGGAGGTATCTACATCCCGCCAGACACAAGCAGACCAAGCAATTAAAAGTTTACAACCAAGTACAACAATACTTAAATGAGCAACCACGTTCTCTACAGAAGGCGCAAGTCAAAAGGACTCCGACAACAACCAACCAATATTAAGACAAGGCATTATCTACGACTCAAGTTGGCATTAATTACAGATCGATTACTCCATTTAATTTCCATTAGTCGATGAGTTACCAACCCAACCTTAAAAATAATGTACATTTAATTAATTGCAAAATCCCCATTACTAAATCATAATAATTTATTGTACTTAGTTTCAAGGACCTTACATTTTATATCTTGTCAAAAACAATAAAATTACAATAACATTACAATAAAATAACCATATCATTACATTTTATATTACAATAACATTGCAAATAAAATAATAATTATCTTACATTTCATATGTTATCAAACACTAACATTGCATTTTATTTATATTGCAAGAACATTACATTTACATATTTCAAAACAATATATTACAACGACCTTACATTACAATAACATTGCAAATAAAACAACAATGATCTTACATTTCATATGTTATCAAACACTAACATTGCATTTTATTTATATTGCAAGAACATTACATTTACATATTTCAAAAACAATATATTACAATTACATATTTCATAAACAAAATATTCAATGACATTACCTTTACATATTACAGTAACAATATTACCGTAACAATACACTTACACCTTACTAACACAATTTATGTTATCATTAACAATAAAAACCAGCGGTGGTGAGTGCATGCCAGACTAAAAGGGAAACTGATGCGCGCATGCTAGAAATCACACCTCAAATTGGTATCCATCAATGGCAGTTGTCAGAGACCAGAATCAAATCAGCAATTTCTAAATTGGCAACTGACGAAATCCGAGAATCAATTCGGAAATTTCCAATTTAATCCAAATCGCATCTTACCAGCCTTTAACCTTGATAAAGCATTAATTAAATGATGTGGAAAGTTTCTGCCAACAGTTAGTAAGGTTGGGTTGTGAAAGGTTAAAGGAGATTACTGTCATCTGTGGCAACAAGGTTTACTGAAATAAAAGATAAATTTCTGTCTTTTCTAGTTTAGAAGGCACAATCAGTATCTGGGCACACTCTCAAGACAGGGTACACTCTCTATGCAGGCAAGGGTGGAAGGGTTCGCTCAGAATTTTGGGTGGCTGTAGGATTGTGTTTATATAGTGGTTACCTAGATGGCAGTGGCAGTCACCATCCCACGCAACAAGGGTTAAGAGGCTAGTAGCAACGAGAGTGGTGAAAGGAGAGTCATAATAGATCCAGTGCTCATATTACAAGGCAAAATTTGACCATTTAAATCACCACACATAGTGCGTAGGGCACCAGGAAACAAAGTACTACAAGGGAAGAAACACGCCCAACAAAGAGTGTTCTATTCACACCCAGCAAACACACGCAGTGTCAATTGTTAAAAGAAGTCAACGCTGCCACTAGAGAAAGGACCTGCACATGAGGCATAGGGACACCACGCAGCCTGTTAACACTGGCAGAAGGTGAGTTTGGCATTTGTAACATCTCTCTCTGGCACACTGAGAAAACTTATTATTTGAGAACACTTGCTCGCAAGTGATCTGGAATTTTCTGATGTTAAAACATTTATACTTGATTATGATGCGTTATGATAGATGACATGATGTTTTACTATTTGATGTAGATAGGTGCTATTGACTCAGTTTTATTGAGTGTGCAGGGTTTGGAACTTGAGGATGCAGAGGCATCGGTGGAACCCCTTGGACTCCGGATTGAGTCAGGGAGTGTGCTATTTAGGTTGATTTATCTACTGTGATATTCATTGATTTGATGATTTGATGTTGACATGTTCTGACACAATTGTCGATGATGCAGGCTGACGATAGCTTTCCGACCAGACTCACATATGGAGTAAAGGGGCCACACACGATTTCCAGAGAGGTTGAGGGAGAGGTGTGGACAGCAGCCCTGCCACAGCCTACTAGCACTCCCGTCGTGGCTCAAACTGTAGGTTAACGATTACCTAATTTGAGACGATCCATGATGTCGTGAGGGAAGACTATGACAATCGCTCACGATGATTCTAAGGGGTGCGCAATAAGGCAGGGGACTTATTCTTTAGAGCCCTTAGTCTCCCACAAGTTCACCTGGCGGAGTGTTGACTCCAAGGGTTATAGATGTCTACCAATCAGTCAAGTTGGCGAGTGGCACCCTTGGATCACATGGTGCATCCTGAAGGGCACATCACACAAAAGAAACACAAGAAGTGAGTGGCAACCTTGGACCACGTGGTGCATCCTGAAGGGCACGTCACGCAAAGGAAACGAATGAGGCGAGTGGCACCCTTGGAGCACGTGGTGCGTCCTGAAGGGCACGTCGCATTGATGTGGATGAAGGAAACAACCTAAAATAGCCCTAAGACAATAACGCCTTAAGAAATCCTTAAACAACTTCCCTAACCCAGTGTCGCCCAGTTCAGAATCTAAGTACTAAGTCTAAAACTGTTAGGGTAAAATTTTAGTCTAACCTTAAGAACAGACCCTGGAATAAAAATAACAATTTAAACAAGAACCCACCTAAGTAATAGTTGGGTCTTCATAAAATTCTTGGGGTGATGACGAGGGTAAGATTTAAATTAAAACTAATGGTTTTAAAAGTTTACAAAAAAGAAATTAGTTCCTAACTGTGGAAGAACAAAATATACTAAATAAATAATAAATGAAAAGATTAATTAGCGCATTTACCTTTTTGGTTTTTTTAAAAAAGAAGAAGGGATTAATAAAAATAGGGAAACAAAGTAATAAAGGAAACATAGACAATTAATAAGTAATAAAATTATTTAACGTGCGTGAGTATAAAAAGTTATGAATTTAAAAATAAAATGAAAAGATTAATTAGCGCATTTACCTTTTTGGTTTAAAAAAAAAGAAGGAAGGGATTAATAAAAATAGGGAAATTAAGTAATAAATGAAACATAGACAATTAATAAGTTAAAGAAAATAATTTTGGAGAAACGTGGGGGATGAATGACACTTGTACAACAGAGAATTTTTGGAGGGTTTTCTTTAAAACTTAAATATAAATGTGAGTCTCAAAACTCTATAAAAAAAGGGGGGGGGAAGAGGAAGAAGGGGTGTTTTTTTTTTTAGAGAAGGTTACGCTGCCGGATTTGGACTTGATTGATTGCTTGTGAGGAGTTGGGATTTCTCAACTCGGTTAGGAGTGCTAGATCGACCTTGCGAGGCGAGTTGGGAAGCTAGACAGATCTTTTGGTTTGTGTGTGGCCCCTTTGTGGCTCGGGGGGCTAAGGGAGAAGCAGAGTACCCCTAGAGTTGGCAGGGAGGTACTGGTGAGGTCTCTACGGTCAATGAGTGGGAGTGGCATGGAGCTCCAGGGATAGCGTCTTCGGGTTATCGCCTTTAGTCCCAGGTACGCAAGTGCATTATTTGTTAAAAATAAAAGAATCATTAGTTAACGTGTATATGAACCCTTATGATGTTAATGGATGTGTTAGATTTGGGATCATCCCTTTTCCTTGTCATTTAATGGATGAGCTATCTTTAGGGCCTTAGCATTCTCCTTGGTTTTCAGCAAATTATTTTGGTATCCGGAGAAGTGAACAGTTGTGGGATGGAATTGTTTCTCAATTTTTTTGTGAGTGTTGTTGTGTAATAAAAACAAATTGTGTATAAAAATTTTATTGTATGTTTTACCTCTGTCGTTTTAAAATAGATATTGGGCAAGGAATATTAAAAAAACTTTTGTCCATTGTAATGGCCGTGCAATTTTCCTCATTGACGGTAAACCTCATTCTCAAAATATTCTCATCACTGGTGTGGCTGGGTTGATTCCTGAACCCTTATGTCTATTTTTGTTTCTAGGGTTGGCTTCTCTTGCTGCATTTAGAGCGTACGCCCTGAACTCTCTCTTGTACATTCTAGAAATTGTTGAATGCTATCAATGCTTCCCCACGACCTAACTGTTTTTCCTTGTGCCTGAATTTCCCTCCCTTCCTTTTTACCATCTTTATATGTCTTACCCAATTCTGAGTTTTTATGTTCGAAATTGTTTGTGATGGCACTTGGCACGGGGTTTTGTGTCAGTTTTTGTGGAACTTTTGGACTCAACGCATGTGTGGGTTAATGGATTGAGGCATTGCCAGGATAGTGGGAACTCGTACTGTTTTGTTCAAAAAAAAAAAATGTTACACCTTGCAACCTCAACCTTCAGACTCCTTCCAGTTTTCTTTTTCCAGAAGTGTTGTTCGCCCCAAACAATTCAATGCATGCCATTCAATGCCATGCCAACCTTTATCATTCAGTATGGCTGAGTACTTGGCAATCGATATCCCTGAGGAAACCTGCGTCCATGTGCTCCTTCTTGCTTGGAAAGAAAAATATTTCACATCCAAACCTTACCTCTGAGATTTTTTGGGCCGTCATGGCTGCCGTAGATGCCAGTTCAGATTGAGGTTGTCCTCACTCGATCGCGCATGCATTCTCCCCCAAGAATCCGAGTAATGTGTAAGGGAAGGATATCAAGTGGTGTGGTCTCGTTTCGGTATGTTTCCTCGGAGGATTGACCCTGGAACTCTGCATCTGCGTGGTTGGGGAGTCTGCGAGGTATCCTCTTGCATTATCATTTTTGTCTATTGCCACTTGGGTGATTGCCTTTTGAAGCTGCAAATTTAACGATTGTTTCTGATTTTTGTCCCTTGATCACTGCCCAGTAAATTTGGTTTCCTGAAATTTTTTCCAATTGATGGTCGCCGAGTCAACAGTCATTCTGATGACGACCCTTACCTATCTTCTGTCAGCTAAAGTGAAGGTATTTATTCCCTTTTGGTCACCTTACTATTTTTATCCTATTCTAAACACCTGATTATTTCTCCATTTAAATGCTCGGCAACAAATCTACGACTGTTTCGGTTGCCGGATCTTAAAATTCATGCAGAAATTGTAGAATGATATCCTCTGACAACGATATCACTGGGCACCTGGCCTTACCCAGAAGTGATGCACCGCCTCAGGCCTCTTACCATTTCCAAGATGGTGTTTTCGGCCAGATCTCCATGTGCTGGGTGGAGACCTTATGAACTATTAAAACCTTTGCTTGCTCGTTTTTGGAATGAAATTCTGTGTGGTATTAATCCAACGCGTGGATTTCAGAATGTTAGTTGAACACCGTTTGGACTAATTTTCTCATTTAGATTCATCTTAAAAAACCTGATTGTAATGAATTTGTGCACCGCCATGTTTTTAAACTCTTACCTTATAGGACAGGTGGAGACTAATGTTTTAAAAATTAACCTTTCCTTGCAGCTTTTCAGAAACGTTTCTTATTCCTTATTTGATGCTAATGGTCGCATTATTTTATAGCTGCATTAATTGCCATTAACTCGGAACACGTGCGTTATCATTGCTGAGTCATTGTAATTCCAAATTGTGATGGTGAGGCCATTATGGTAAGGAATGCGGCAGTTATTGTTATGGAGAATAAGTAATTAAAAAAATAAAAGTTTGGTAATTATAATTCATTGCAAGATTTTCGTAACAAAAATTATAAGGTGGTTATCAAGTATGGTTGATATTATTTTACCATAATGAATTTTCGTGCAAGGTTAAAGCAAGTCAGGGTTAACGCCGAAACATTACCCTTAACCACCAATAAATGGTCTTAAGCTCAAACCTGTTGTTATTGTCCTTTACATCTTGACTTAGAATCTGCCTTGATGCCCTATGCACCCTTTTTTTCTTAGTTTATCTCAGTTCATGGTTATGCAGTTATTTATGAAAATGATGTTGATATTATTACTGTATTAGGGTATTGATCCATGTAGAGTAATACTTAAAGTTAATTCTTACGGCCAAGTTAATGCTAAGGTTATTATGGTGTCAGGCAATGATTAAGGTGATGTAATGCCTAAGGTTAATGCTTGCGGTCAAGTTAATATTAATGATATTTTTGGATGATGTAATGAAACGCTTAATATTGATGTTGATGGTAATGAGATGGTTGATTGACATGTTATCATTCTAGGGTAAGGTTACTAAAATTGACGTATATAACACATCCGATGTAATGTGATGGTCATTGTATTAGTTATGGAAAAGTAAAATGAAAAATAGTTTTCATTATGTGGTAGTGTTGATGAATCTAATTATCTTTAATAGTAGATAGAATATACGTCTTGAACTAATTGCAATAGGTCATTATGATTTAGTAAATGGGGGTGTACAATCCTTTGAACTTGCCTCAGTAAGGGATTGCTTATCAATTGGAATTGCTATAAATTGAGTTTTCCATTATTAACTTGCACATCGTAGATGGCATGGTTGATCCTTAACTATTGTTGTACTTGGATTTTTATATATTTTATTGATTGTTCTGCTTGTGTCGGGCGAGATGTAGACACCCCCTTGTAACCTTAGTATATAAGTCTATGCGTGGGATTATTTTCTTTGTAAAGAATCCAGTGCCGTATCAAGAGTCTCGGGCCCTTTAAAGGTAGGGTTTCCACTCTTGTGACACACCTGACGAAGATTACTAGTTTCTACCTAAGCAGTCAGCCAGGAGCCTATCTGACCTTGTCTCTCCCCGGAGCAGAGAACTAAGATTAAACGCCCTGCTTTCCTGTGCAGAAATAGTAAAATCTACTACTATGGATTCTTCCTTTTGGTTCGTACTGTACTTAACCCATATGTCATTTAATGCTTGCAATTTCTTGTTGTGCGCTTGTGTCTATGGTCGTTCAATGCTTGTAGTTACTTGTTGTCTGCCTTATGTCTTCCTGTTGTGATCATCGTGGTTGCGTATTGTTAGTCGTCAGGTGGCGATGTAGTGTCAGGTATGTCTGTTACCTTTTCACGTGCACACACACCTTAAAAAAAAAAATAAAACCAATAATAATAATAATAATAAAAGTTTTTGCACCTGTTATAGAGTTGTGGTCGTAATGAGGAGGGTCTTCACATGTGGTATCAGAGCCGGTTCGACCCGCAACTTGGGATTCGCTACAGATTCCATGACATGATTTGATTGAGTATACTATTGTTGATCGAGTTGATTGTGTGCGTTCAGGTAATCATGGTTAGAGGACGTCGCAGAGGTAAACGACGGGGTGCTAGAGGAGGAGGTGTGACGCCTCTAGTAGCATCCACACCTGAGGGGTCTAACCCCCAAGGAGGCGAGCAGGTTCTCGGACAGGAGCAGATAGAATTTGGTGACGTTGTTGGGATGATGAGAGCTTTTCAGCGCATGTCCGAGGCACTGATCAACCGATTGGATAGAGATGAGGCCAGGGCGCTGGCACCCACGGAGGTTCTGCTGCGTGCACTGGTCGTTACAGGTAGCATTCACCGTGAACTCGAGAAGGTAAAATTTCCCAAGTTCTTTGGTGCCCTGGATGGCGCCGCCGCCAAGGCATGGTTGGAGAATATGGCGATGTGATTCGCACTTCGTGATTATACCTCCAACATGAAGGTCTGCATGGCAGTATTTCAACTGAAGGGGAGTGCTCTTCTATGGTGGAAGACGCTCCTGCCACATCTAAACATGGTTGTGGAAGACGTGTCATGGGAACTGTTCGAGGAATGGTTCCAAGAGAGGTACCTTTAAGAGGAATTCATTGAGCGTCATCTCAATGAGTTCAACGCATTACGACAGGGAGGTCGTACAGTGCCCAAGTACGAGGCACATTTTATGGGGTTGCTTCGGTATGCTCCGCACCTTAACACTGAGAAGCTCAAGGTCAACCGGTTCGTGTTTGGCCTTAACGACAGCCTGTGTGCAAAGGTTAGGATCTTGATGCCTCAAACCTTGCACAATGCTATCCAAAAGGCCCTCATAGCAGAGGAGGAGCTTATCAGTGGGGGTCAGACCAGGACTCCAATGAGACTAGCAGGGCAGGGTTCATCTGGTACACCGTAGCATCAGACACCAGTGAGACATACGTCGAGATATCGTGGCTTCTAGAGGGGATCCACTTTCACTACACCCCGACGACTGCCACCTCAATTGCGGGCACCTTATCAGGGACCACGGCATCAGCAGCAGCATCACCCACAGCAGCAACATTTTAGGCCTGTTCAGCAGAACAGACCTGGTTTCCAGGTCGGTGGGCCGTCATCTTCTACTTTGGGTACCAGGACTACTAGGCCGAAGAAGGGGTGTTGGACATGTGGGGATCCACACTACCAGCGCGACTTTCTTGAGGAGAGGACCAGAGCGTCCGGATCAGTCAGACCCGCAACCGTGGGAGATATGGGCAAGGCCCATTGGATTCATGCGGCTGTGAATAACTGCCAGGTAGAGCACCGGTCGACTGTTCTTGAGACGAAAGGTACTGTCCCTGACCAGACCCTTAGTATTTTAATTGACCCAGGTGCTACTGAGAGTTTCATTTCTGGTGTAGTGCTAAAAAGGATTAAGGTAAAGGCAGTCGAACAAAATGAGTTTAGCTTCGTAGAGATGGCTTCAGGAGCTAAACAAAAGGTTGGAGGAAAGGTTACAGGCTGTACCCTTAACCTGGGAGATTTTTTCACGAGGGTCAACTTGTACGTCACGATATTAGGATCTTATGACGTCGTGATTGGTATGGATTGGTTGGAATCACATGAGGAGATACTCAACTGTAAGATGAAACGGTTGAGCTTGGTCGATGATGAAGGACAGAGACGTGTGATTGTAGGACGGAACCAGGGAGTATCCCTGAGCTTCGTCTCTTCCTTACGGTTACGGAAGAGTATGCGCAAGGGGTCCAAGCTTTATGCGATCCTCGTGCTAAATGAAAAGGGAGTAGCAGAAGGTCTAGAACACCTTCCAGTGGTGAAGGAGTTTGCGGATATATTTCCAGAGGAGTTACCTGGGATGCCGCTGGAGAGAGAATTGGAGTTTACTATAGACCTGAAACTGGGGACCAAACCGATAGCAAGAGCACCTTATCGGATGTCGACCCCGTAGTTGCAAGAGCTGAAAATGCAACTGAAGGAGTTGTTGGACCTGGGACTGATACGCCCTAGTGTGTCATCGTGGGGTGCACCAGTTATTTTCATACAAAAGAAGGACAGATTGTGGAGGCTTTGCATTGACTACCGTCAACTGAACAAGGCTACGATCAAGAATCAGTAAACCTTACCAAGAATTGATGATCTTTTCGATCAAATGAAGGGTGTGATGGTGTTCTCCAAGATCAATTTGCGATCAGGGTATCACTAGTTACAGATCAAGGAGGATGGCGTCCCTAAGACCGCCTTTAAGACAATATTTGGACATTATGAATTTACTGTTTTACCATTTGGACTGACAAATGCCCCAAGGGTATTCATGAGTTTGATGAACGGGGTGTTCCGCGAGTACTTGGACAAGTTCGTCCAAGTATTCATTGACGATATCTTGATCTACTCTCGAACGACGGAGGAGCATGAAAAGAACTTGCGCTTGGTACTACAGTGTCTACGAGAGCACAAATTGTTTGGGAAGCTATCCAAATGCTCTTTTTACTAATCAAGGATTCACTGCTTAGGGCATGTCATCCCCAGTGAAGGTATCGTCGTGGATCCATCCAAGGTTGAGGCTATTATGGAATGGTCTGCGCCGACGAATGTCACAGAAGTGTGAATTGTTATGGGTTTAGCAGGATACTATCGACGGTTTGTCGAGGGATTTTCAAAGATAGAAAATCCGATCACGAAATTGTAGAAGAAAAACAAGAAGTTTGTTTGGACCGAGAAATGCGCGGAAGCATTTTGAAGGCTTAAGGAGTTGTTGATGACAGCACCGATACTAAAGGTCCCTGACATGGACATGGACTTCTTGGTATGCACTGACACATCCAAGGAAGGTTTAGGTAGAGTCTTGATGCAAGATGAACGAGTGATTGCTTACATTTCGAGGAAACTGAGAAGGCATGAGGAGAAATATGCGACGCACGATTTAGAGCTATTAGCCATCGTATATTCCTTGAAGGTTTGGAGACACTACCTTGTTGGACGAAAATTTGAGTTAAGGACTAATCATTGTGGACTACAACACATTTTTATGCAAAGTGACCTGAATGCGCGACAATGGCGTTGGTCAGAATTGCTTAGCGAATACGACTTCGAGATTACTTACATAAAGGGAACAATGAACCAAGTGGCGGATGCCTTGAGTCGGAGGCCATGCATCTTTTTGGTGTTAACTCTTCATACAAATCTACATGATAATATTCTCACTTTATAGTGTGATGATGACTAGTACAAAGAAGTCCAGGATTTTATTGGACAAAACACAATGATGGTACCGTGATATGAGGGATTTTCTTTTGATAGTGACGGGTTATTGAGGTTTAGAGGTCGGATTTATGTACCTCCAAACGACGAGTTGAGGATGTTGATCTTGAGCGAGGCTCATAGAGCGGTTTACATGGCTCACCCAAGAGTCACGAAGATGAGGGCAGACCTTAAACCCTTATACTTTTGGAAAGGAATGAAGGCCGACATAGTCAACTTTGTGGCTATATGTCTAGAGTGTCAGCAGGTAAAGGCTGAACATAGACACCCGACAGGATTACTTCAACCACATGCCATTCTGGAATCGAAATGGGAAGTTATCTCGATGGATTTTATTGTTGGATTGCCACTGACGGCAAGGAGACATGACTCGATTTTTGTAGTAGTAGACACTCTGACAAAGAGTGCTCACTTTATTCCTGTGCGTACGACATATCAGGCACCTAACATAGCAAGAGTTTTCATCAGTGAGATTGTGAGGCTACATAGCGTGCCTAAAAAGATTATATCTGATCAAGGATCGATGTTTACTGGACGATTTTGGACGAGTTTCCAAGAGGCTTTGGGAACCCAACTTAATTTTAGTACTGTGTATCACCCAGAGACTGACGGATAGACCGAATGAATGAACCAAACCTTGGAAGACATGTTGCGCATATACGTGATGGACCAACAAAAAGTGTTGGGAGGAATTCTTGCCTCTAGTAGAGTTCGCTTACAACAACAATTACCAAAGCACCATTAAGATGGCACCTTTTGAGTTTCTTTATGGGCGACCATGTTGGATGCCCTTGAGTTTGGATCGGCTTGAGGATAGGGTCCTGGTGGGACCAGAAGCGATCCAAGAAATGGAAGAGAAAATGCAAACCATAAGACAAAGGATTAAAGAAGCGCAGGATCACAGAAGAGTTATGCCGATGCGCACCGAATCGACCGTAGTTACGAGGTCGGCAATCGAGTCTTCTTGCAGGTTAAACTGCATAATAGTTCGATCAAGTTTAGAAAGGGAGCTAAACTCTCTCCTAGGTTCGTGGGACCTTTCAAGATTTTGGAGAGGGGATCGTGGCCTATCGACTAGCCTTGCATGATTCTTTGTGGCGTATGTACGATGTTTTTCATGTATCTGTTTTGAGACATTATATTAGTGATCCTACACACGTGATTGACATGAGTTCCTTGCAGGTATCGGACGAGAGAGCACTCACGGCTGAGCCAGTCCGCATTTTAGATCATCACGTTCGACAGTTACGATGTCGAATGGTAGATCAGGTCAAGGTCCACTGGGACAGTTATAGTCTGCACTCGGCGACCTGGGAGGACGCATATGATATGCGCCAGCAGTTTCCAATTTTTTTTGATAGATAGACTTATGATACTATGATACTTTTCTTTCGGCATTTATACTGAGAAACTTCGGGACGAAGTTTAGACCAAGAGGGGGTATATGTAACATCCCGCTATGGCGCACTAAGAAAACTTATTATTTGAGGACACTTGCTCGCAAGTGATCTGGACTTTTCTGATGTTAAAAGATTTATACTTGATTATGATGCGTTATGATAGACGACATGATGTTTTACTATTTGATGTAGACAGGTGCTATTGACT
>ML811166.1:102162-126697 GCA_009831015.1 Picea engelmannii | reverse complement strand
GCTAAGGCGAAGACTGTAGATCAAGCTCCTAGCCGACTACTCAGGTGAGGACTGGCATGCTAGGGATGAAAGGAAAACAATTGCAAGGGTCACATTCAAACCATAGGGTTGTCGCGTCATGCAGGGTCGATGGCCACGGGAAATCAATCAACCCAACAATCAGCTAGGCTATGAAAAAAAAGGGGGTCCACTATCAATCTGATCATCTGATCCATTTAAGATCAATATTCAGATCCAAGCATAAGTCCTAATGCATTATACTCTAAAAAATAAAAGAGCATACCATTCCCTTATCACCTGCTTCGAATGACATCCCGCGCTCCGTGCAACTCCCACTCACTGACCATCAAGACCTCATCGGTACCTCCCAGCCAATGCTAGGGGTATTCTTCTTCCCCCTTAGCCCCCCGAGCTGCAAAGGAGCCACACACACTATCTAGAGGTTACATCTAGCTCCCATCTCACCTCGCAAGGCTAAGCTACCACTCCTCTTCGAGCTGGGTATCCCAACTCCCACAAGTAAATCAATCAAGTCAATATTCTGGCAGCGTAATGTTACGCAAACAGAAGATCCTTTCTTCCTTCTCCTCCCTTTCTTTTATAGAGTTTCGAACCTCCTTTCTTTCCTAAAATCTCATTAAATTAGAGTTTTAAAATAAATTTCCTAAAGTTTCCTATTAGTACAAGTGCCCCTCATCCCATACATTCCTCCATTAATTAATTTCTTTATTTAAGTAAATACCTTTATTTCCCTCACTCACTTAGAGTTACTCCTAGAATCACTCCTAGGTGTCCCTAGATTCCCTTACAGGTTTTAAAGGCTTCCCTATTATGAAATTGTTAAATCAGTTTAAAATTAGAAAGCTCTTAAATGTGGATTCCTTACTAAGTTGACTTCCCGCTTTTTCCCTTAAGTTCCCCTTTTCCTTTTTATGTTACCTACTTTCCCTAGATTCCTTTTTTTTTATTTTCCCTCTTTCCCCTTTTATTAGAGCTCAATAAGGCAATTGTGGAATTTAACCCCCTTTTCCCCTTTTTATCCTTAAATTAATATTTTTAAAATTATCCAAAAGTAAAACCATTCATTCCCCCTTTTTCTTTTAAATTTTAATCCACAGATATACATATACATATATTTTTGTGAATAACTTAAATTTCTTATTCCCCCATTTTATTACAAGCTTTTAACCAGGGTTATAATTATTAATTATGTGGCTTTTATTTTTATTTATTTATTTTAAATTATTATCTTATTTTAATTTATCTTTATATATTTTTATTTTTTTTGAAAGGTAGACAAAATTTACCCCTAGCAAAATTTTAGACTTAGAACTTAGGTTTCTACCGGGTGACGATTAATTAGGGAAATTGTTTTTAAAATTTCTTAACCTGTTATTGTCTTAGGGCCATTTAGGTTCATCCTCTATCATCATCAATGCTACATGCCCTTCAGGATGCACTAGGTTCTCCAAGGGTGCCACTCGCCTCATATGTTCCCTCACACGATGTGCCATTTAGGACGCACTACATGCTCCAAGGGTGCCACTCACCTCTTGACTAATTGGTAGACATCAACAACCCCTGGAGTCAACACTTCACCAGGTGAACTTATAGGAGACTAAGGGATTCTAAGGAATAAGGCCTCTTCCTTATTGCGTGCCCCTTAGAATCATCATGAGTGACTGTCGTAGTCTTCTCCCGCGACATCGTGGGTCCTCTCAAACTAGGTAATTGTTAACCTATAGTTTGAGCCACTACGGGAGTGCTAGTAGGCTATGGCAGGGATGTTGTCCACACCTCTCCCTCAACATCTCTGGTAGTCGTGTGTGACCCCTTTACTCCATATGTGAGTCTAGTCGGCAAGCTATCGTCAGCCTAAATCATCAACAAATCATGTCAGAACATATCCACATCATATCATCTAATTAGATGCAATAATATCACAGTAAAACAATCAAACCCGAATGGCACACTCCCTGACTCGATCCAAAGTCCAAGGGGTTCCATCGATGCCTCCGCATCCTCGAGGTCCAAAACCCTGCACACTACGTAAAACCGAATCAATAGCGCCTGTCTATGTCAAAGCGATAAAACAACATGTCCTCATCCCATAACGCCTCATAATCCAAATCAAAATTTTTAATAGCATAATAATCCATATCACTTGCGAGCAAGTGTCCTCAAAGAATAAGTTTTCTCAGTGCGCCAGAGCGGGATGTTACATACACCCCCTCTTGGTCTAAACTTCATCCTGAAGTTTCACAGTATAAATGCTGAAATAAGTGTATCACACTATCATATGTCTATCTATCAAACAAAAATGAAAATTGTTGGTGCATATTGTATGCGTCCTCCCAGGTCGCCGAGTGTAGACTATAATTGTCCAACTGGACCTTGACCTGATCTACCGTTCAACATCGTAACTGTCAAACGCGATGATCTAAGATGTGGACTGGCTTAGCCGTGAGCGCTCCCTCATCCAATACCTGCAAGGAACTCATGTTAATAACATGCGTAGGATCACTAATATAATTTCTCAAAACAAATACATGAAAAACATCGTGCATACGCCTCAAGGAATTAGGCAAGGCTAGTCGATAGGCCACGGGCCCTTTCCTCTCCACAATCTTGAAAGGTCCCATGAACCTAGGAGAGAGTTTAGCTCCCTTCCCAAACTTGATCAAACTCTTATGTGGTTTAACCCACAATAAGACTCGATCGTCCACCTCCTAACTATGGTCGACTCGATGTGCATCGACATAACTCTTCTTTCGATCCTGTGCTTCTTTAATCCTTTGTATTATGGTTGTCATTTGCTCTTCCATTTCTTGGATCGCTTTTGGTCCCACCAGGACCCTATCCTCAAGCCGATCCCAACTCAAGGGCATACGACATGGTTTCCCATAAAGAAACTCGAAAGGTGCCATCTTAATGGTGCTCTGGTAACTGTTGTTGTAAGCAAACTCCACTAGTGGCAAGAATTCCTCCCAATGCTTTTGTTGGTCCATCACGTACATGTGCAACATGTCCTCCAAGGTTTGGTTAGTTCATTTGGTTTTCCCGTCAGTCTCTGGGTGATATGAAGTGCTAAAGTTAAGTTGGGTTCCCAAGGCCTCTTGGAAACTTGTCCAAAATCGTCCAGTAAACACTGATCCTTGATCGGATATAATCCTCTTAGGCACACCATGCAGCCTCACAATCTCACTTATGAAAACTCTAGATATGTCAGGTGCCTAATACGTCGTATGCATAGGAATAAAGTGGGAACTCTTAGTCAGAGTGTCTACTACTATGAAAATCGAGTCATGTCTCCTTGCCATTAGTGGCAATCCAACAATAAAATCCATCGAAATAACCTCCCATTTTGATTTCAAAATAACATGTTGATGCAAACGCACCACCCAAGGCACATCCACTCCCACCAGGACCTTCTCTTCCCCAGGCCTGAAGAGCAAAAATGCTCTTTAAACCCCTTATCGAGAGTTCTTCACACCCACAAAATGTTCCTTATGATCTTTCCTTGTGCTATCAGGAAATCGGACCTCGCGTAGTCACGAGTTCTGAAACCATGGGATCAGGTCTCACAAATCCCCGAAACCCGATGAACATTCACCTCACGGTTTCCTCTGCCCTTATCAGGAATTTTCCTGATCGGGAAATCGACACTTATGAGGTCACAAATTACTCACCTCGTGAATCCCCAATTCTCGATCTGCGATGGCGCTCTCTGCACCCTTTAGCCCCCTCTGGCTACTCTTTCCGCATGTGACCTGCTAGCCCACCAAACCACATCCTTTCCCCTATCGTAAGTTCAGACTTCGCGAAACTGAGCGTAAAACTTACGCCCTCAGGATCTCCGATCCTCCGATCTGTGATGCCACCTGTCCTCTGCTCTGACGCCTGTTGCCTCCACTCCAGTGGTCATTGGGAAATCACATTTTGGAACTTCACGATTTCAAATGCACTCATCCACGGACCCTTCCAAGTCCCGAACTCCAATATGTGATGCCACCTATCCTCCACTTGATAGCTAGGTTGTGGAACTGTCACGTTTCAGGATTTCGCGACTTCTCCTGTCATAAGTTTCTTGTCTTCAAGAATCCCAAAATACTGAACCCCGACGCACATGCGGTCTCTCTCCTCCACGTCGCCGCTTCCTTCTCCGCTCTATCGAGTATCACGAAATCGTGGTTTCTCATGCAGCGATTTCGTTGTATTTGAGAACCCCGAAATGTCGAACCCCAACTCTCTAGGATCTTGCGCCACATGTCCCTGCTGTGATCAATGGATTTGAACTTCTTTGGAAATGGCAAATCACGATTGCAACACATAAGACTCTTGTCTCCGGAACCCCGATTCTCCGACGAGTCGAATCCCGATGACCTTGATATCCTGATGACTCCTCCAATTCTCCTCGTCTGCGAGCTAGGACTTAAAACCCATGCAACTCTCCCGAGATCTAACGACTGACAGCATTTCACAGCTTCCTCTGCTTATCCTGACCGTCGATTCCTCCTCTTTGAAGATTTCTTGAGTATGGCTGAGTGTTCCTTCTCAGGACTTGTTCTCCAAGCCTGCACTTGCAAATCTTGCTCGAACCTTCCTCGACCCAAACGTCCTGTGCTCCCTGTGTTAACAATGTCACAAAGGTGCTATACCTCCTAAGCTTTTCCCACTCTGCTTCCTTCAAAGGAACTTGCGATCATGATTCAACAGCTTCCCTTTCGACTCTGCGCACTCCTGCAGCAGCAGTCTTCAATCTCCTTTGCTCAGGTTAACAACCGAGGCTTCTTCTTCAACCTGCGCACTCCTTGCATGGCTTCAACAACTCACTTCCACTTCTGGGTGAATGAGAACAAGATTTAAACTACTGAGCCTTCATCAATGCACTCCTTGCGGATGAATTCAACTGCACACCTTACAGGAATCTCATGGCTCAGATAGAGAAACAATTGAAACTCATTCCATCTCCCTTTCAAACTTCATTTTGAAACATGAAGTCACATGCACAACATGTTCAAAGCAAATGCATAACAAGAAAGAAAACATTCCTGAGCATGACATTAACACACACAGAGAAAACAACACAACCCATGAGTTTGAATCAAAGCTTCCCTCTATTAATTCAAATGCCTGTACATGGGTGTTCTTCATACAATATTCTCTGCTTGCTATTTTCCTGAATGCTTGATGATGTTACAATGATACAATGAGGGTGTCTATATCCGTTTTCCCTCCTTCCATCTAAAACTGTCTAATCTAGAAATAAATCCTACCTACCTGCATTAACTAGATTAAATGCCTCCTATCTACTTCAGACAAGAGCATATGGATCGAGGTCTGATACAATATACAAAAGGCGCTCTTCCATAAATGTTTCATTGAAGGTTTGGTGCTTCATTTTCAAAAAAATTTCAAAGTAATATGTCATGTGTTAAAAAAACACATGCACTGGCTCCATGCTCGCTTTGGTAATTGTGAAGCTCCTGCATCATACTCATCGGCTTGAAAACTTTCATGGGCTCCTGTCCATGAGCTCCTGCATGGTGTGTCCATGCTTTTGTATCTCTGCTTCACTTTCTCAGCTGGCATCTTCCACTGGATGGTTCTTCCATTTGACCAAATACTCGAAGTATTGCTTCCGCCTGGTCTTTTTACTCACCCTCTGGTCAAGTATATGCTCCATCTGTGGCTTCTCTGCAATCGGCCTCTGCTTCTTCCACTATACCTTTGGTATTGCTCCTGCTTCCTCATCCTTATATGGGTATAATTCTGAGACATTGAATGTCGAAGATATTCCGATCTCATCCGGCAACTCAATTTGATAATCATTTTCTCCTAATTTCTTCAAGACTCTGCATGGCCCAATTTTCTTCATTTTCAGCTTGTTGTATGTTCCCCTTGGGAACCTTTCCTTCCTCAGATGTGCTAGAACTAGATCACCAACTTCGAACTGAAGTTTTCTCTGATGTTGATCCTCTTTGCGCTTATATTCCTGGTTTGACTCCAACAATTGCTTCTTCACCCTGCTGTGAAGTTCTTCCATCGCCTCTGTGAATTCTTTAGCGCTTGCACTCTTAGTCATTATCTGGTCTGAATCCCTCAGTTCATATACTCCTCTCGGCTGCCTTCCATATACAATCTCAAATGGACTTTTGCCTATGCTTCTGTTCACTGAGTCATTGTACGCGAACTCTGCCTGTGGCAACACATTGTCCCAACTGCTGTGGTGCTATGTCACCAAGATTCTGAGTAAATCTCCCAGACTTCTATTAACCACCTCTATTTGTCCATTCGTCTGAGGATGATAGGTAGAACTAAACATCAAGTTAGTTCCCATATTCTTCCAGAGTGTCCTCCAGAAATGTCCAATGAATTTTGTATCCATGTCCGATACTATGGTTCTGGGTAAACCATGAAGTCTAACGATCTCCTTGAAAAACAAATTTGCGATATGAGTCACATCGCTGGTCTTCTGGCATGGAATAAAATGTGCCATTTTAGAAAACCTGTCAACCACCACAAAGATCGAATCATGTCCTCTTTGCATCCTAGGCAATCCCAATACAAAATCCATGTTGATTTCATCCCATGGCCTCTCGGGTATGGGTAATGATTGATAGAATCCCGCATTTTGCTTCCTGCCCTTTGAGTGCTGGAAAATTTTGCATCTGTCAACAAACTTCTTGACTTCCAACCGTATCCCTAGCCAAAAGTATGCTTCGCTCAGCTTTGCAAATGTCTTATTGTGGCCAAAATGTCCTGCCAATCCACCACTGTGCTTCTCTTTTAGTAGATTCTCCCTCATGGAGAAATTCGGAATACACAGTTGGTTGCCTCTGAACAACAGTCCATTTTGGATCATGTAATCTATCCATGGGCTTCTGTCTCTGAGAACTGGATTCTCAGCTGCCTCATATGCCTCTGCAAAATCTGCATCACCTGCATACATGTCCTTAAGGTTTTCAAAACCCAATGTTTTGACTCGAAACTCCTGCAACAACAAACACTTCCTGCTCAAAGAATCAGCCACTTTGTTAGTAGTACCTGAAATTTGTTTAATTACAAATGTAAAATTATGCATATACTCTACCCATTTATCATGTTTCTGATTCAACTTCTTCTATTGAGTCACAAACTATAATGCATGATTATCACTATACATAACAAATTCTTTTGGAATTAAATAATGTCTCCACTTCTTCAGCGCCTGTATGATAGCATAAAATTCTTTATCATACGTGGAGTACTTCACCTTTGCCTCATCCAATTTCTCGCTGAAATACACAATTGGTCTATCCTCCTGACTCAAGACCGCTCTTATGGTAAAGCCACTTGCATCACATTTTACTTGAAACACTTTCGTAAAATTCGGCAACACCAAAACCGGTTGTTCTGTGATCTTCTGCTTCAACAGATTGAAGCTCTTATCTGCCTCTTTAGTCCAATGAAAAGATTTATGTCTTTTCTTGACAGTATCCATCATTGCTGCACTAATTCCACTAAAATTCCTGACAAATTTCCGGTAGAAACTAGCCAGTCCATGAAAACTTCTCACCTCGAAAATATTTCTCGGTGATGGCCAATTTTTAATTACCTCCACTTTGCTTGGATCCATCTTTAATTCATTTTTCGATATGAAAAACCCCAAGTAAATGAGTTCTGTCTTCATAATGAAGATTTCCTCATGTTGATCAACAACTTCTCCTGTTGTAGCTTCTTCATTACTGCAGCTAAATGCTTCAGATGTTCTCCTTTTGTTTTGATGAAAATTAATATGTCATCTAGATAAACAATGAAAAACTTACCAATTAATTCCTTTAGCACTTCATTCATCAGCCTCATAAAAGTACTCAGTGCATTCGTCAAGCCAAACGGCATGACTAGCCATTCGTACAACCCTTCATTTGTCTTGAAGGCTGTCTTCCATTCATCACCTTCCCTCATGCGAATCTGATGGTATCCTCTTTTCAAATCAACCTTTGAAAAAAAATTGGCACCACTTAAACAGTCCATCAAGTCATCCATCTGTGGCAATGGAAACTTGTACCTGATGGTTATCTTGTTAATGGCTCTGGAGTCTGTACACATTCTCCAACCTCCATCTTTCTTTGGACTCAGCACTGTTGGAATGACACATGGACTTAAACTTTCCCTGATCAGTCCTTTATCCATTAGTTCTTGTACCTACCTCTTAACTTCTTCATTCTCCTGTGGCGTCAACCTGTACGCAACTTTGTTTGGAAAACTGGCTCCTGGTATGAGGTCTATGTGGTGACTCACACTCCTCACTGGTGGCAACGAATGAGGTAATTCATCTACCACAATATCAACGAACTCTTCCAGCAGTTCCTAAATTTCTTCCAGCAAATCATCCACTCTTGTGCTGGTCAAAACAACTCTTGGTTTCCTGACCACAAAGAATTATGGATCTTCCTTCTTCTTTACTTCTGCCAGAAGTTCCTTCCCACTCATGAGAAGTAAAGTATTCCTCGGCTCTGGTTTTACTTCTTTATCTTTAATTGGAAGTAGCATATGTGTTCTTCCATTCTTTTCCAAAGTATACGTATTCATTTTCCCATCATGAACTACGTTCCTGTCATACTTCCATGGTCTACCTAGCAATAAATGACATACATCCATAGGAATAACATCATAGAGAATTTTATCATTATATCCTCCTATCTTGATGTCAACTAAGCATTGTTTGGTGACATTTACCTGATGTCCCTTCTGTAGCCATGATACTTTGTATGGACTTGGATGATCAGTTGTCTCCAATTCTAGTTTCTCCACTATCTCGGTTGAAACGAGATTGTTTGTGCTTCCACTGTCCACAATAACCTTGCACTTCCTATCTTTGGTCTTGCATGTGGTTCTAAACAGTCTATTTCTTTGTGCTATGTCCTCCACCTCCTTCTCGGGTGTTAAGAGAACCTTACACATCATCAATGACCTTCCATCTTCTGCATCTTCTGCTTCAGCATCTCGCCTCTGTGCCTCAGTGATGTGAGCTTTTCCTCCATCCTTTTTCCTATCTGGACAATCAACTGCCTTGTGTCCATTCTTCCCACATGTGAAGCATGTGATGACTCCACCTCTGCCTCTTCCTCTACCTCTGGTACGAGGAAATGTGTTATTATCAGCGTACCCTCCGCTCTGTTCTGTCTGTTGCCTCCGCTGTTCAACATGCTAGCCTCGTTGTTAACTTCTGCCTCTTTCTGCTCTAGTCTGAGGCTTCTTCCAGTCGTCCTTAGATTTCTGGAACCTATCTTGAGCAACTGACTTATCTTTTGGTTGGCTCCTTCCTCGTCCTCGCTGTGCTGGCTTACGACTTAGCTTTTCCTCATCTTTCAATGCCATCTGATACGCATCCTCCACCGTTTTGATGGTTGTCATACTCATCTCATCCTGGATATCATATCTCAAGCCATTCATATACCTGGCAACATTTTCATCATCGCTCTCCCGATGACCTGCTCTGATATTTATCTTGTAAAATTCCTCAGTATACTCTTTTACTGTCATCAACTTCTGTCTCAGGTTCTGCATCCTCCTGAACAGTGTGATTTGATAATCCAATGGGATGAACTTTTCCTTCATCTTTGCAATCATTCAATCCCAACTTTTGATCTTTTTATTTCCTTTGGAACGTCTATCTGCTTGAAGCTCGTCCCACCATAATGTTGGGTGTCCCTTCAACCGCATGATAGCATGCCTGACCTTTTTATCCTCTTCGATATCCTCATAATTGAAGTAGGTGTCAAGAGCTCTAATCCAATCCAGAATCTCTTCTGCAGCCAAACTTCCTTCATAAGCTAGAATGTCCATTTTTGTCTTTGAGCTCATCTAGGCGATAGCTTTAATTAATCGCTCATTGGATGCATCTTCGGCTGCAACTTCTCCTTGTGGTTCAGCTTCAACTTCGCCTTCGGAGTCACTCATATCTACAGCACCGACTGTTCATCTCTGCGCTGCTTCCATATCTTCTAATCTCACTCAGAGATCATGTATCTACCTTTCCATTTATGTATTATGTGCTTGTCTTCCCCTGCCTCTCTGGTTTCCCCTATCCTCTGGATTGGGTGATTGTCTTTCTCTCCTCTGCGGCATGGCAAAATTTTCCTTTCTTCTCTGCTATAGAAAACAGAGAAACTTTCTTGCTCTGATACCACTCTGGTGTGTATCAGAGTGCTTTCCTTTTCTCCACTCCTCTTGCCTGAAATATACAGACAAGATATCCGCTCTGATACCACTCTGACGCAAATGCACCACCCAGGGCACGTCTGCTCCCACCAGGACCTTCTCTTCCCCAGGCCCGAAGAGCTAAAATGCTCTTTAAACCCCTTATTAGGAGTTCTTCACACCCACAGAATGTTCCTTATGATCTTCCCTTGTGCTATCAGGAAATTGGACCTTGCATAGTCACGAGTTCTGAAACCACGGGATCGGGTCTCACAAATCCCCGAAACCCGATGAACATTCACCTCACGGTTTCCTCTGCCCTTATCGGGAATTTTCCCGATCGGGAAATCGGCACTTATGAGGTCACAAATTACTCACCTCATGAATACCTAATTCCCGATCTTTGATGGTGCTCTTTGCACCCTTTAGCCCCCTCTGGCTACTCTTTCTGCATGTGACCTACTAGCCCACTAGACCACGTCTTTTCCCCTATCGAAAGTTCAGACTTCGCGAAACTGAGCGTAAAACTTACGCCCTCAGGATCTCCAATCCTCTGATCTTTAATGCCACCTGTCCTCTGCTTTGACGCCTATGGCCCCCACTCCAGTGGTGATTGGGGAATCATGTTCCATAACTTTGCGATTTCAAATGCACTCGTCCACGGACCTTTCCAAGTCCCGAACTCCGATATGCGATGCCACCTGTCCTCCACTTGATAGCTAGGCTATGGGACCGTCGTGTTTCAGGATTTCATGACTTATCCTATCATAAGTTTCTCGTCTCCGAGAATCCCGAAATACCGAACCCTGATGCACGTGCGGTCTCTCTCCTCCACGTCGCCGCTTCTTTCTCCGCTCTATCGGGTATCGCGAAATCGCGGTTTCTCATGCAGTGATTCCGTTGTATGCGAGAACCCCGAAATGCTGAACCCTGACTCTCCAGGATATTGCGCCACATGTCCCTACTGTGATCCATGGCTCTGAACTTCTCGGGAAATCGCAAATCACGATTTCAACACACAAGACTCTTGTCTCCGGAACCCCGATTCTCCGATGAGCCGAATCCCGATGATCTTGATATCCCGATGACTCCTCCGGTTCTCCTCGTCTGCGAGCTGGGACTTAAAACCCGTGCAACTCTCCCGATATCTAACAACTGACGGGATTTCACAGCTTCCTCTGCTTATCCTGACCGTCGATTCCTCCTCTTTGAAGATTTCTTGAGTATGGCTGGGTGTTCCTTCTCAGGACTTGTTCTCCAAGACTGCGCTTGCAACTCTTGCTCGAACCTTCCTCGACCCAAACCTCCTGTTCTCTCTATGTTAACAATGTCACAAAAGTGCTATACCTCCTGAGCTTTTTCCACTATGCTTCATTCAAAGTAACTTGCGCTCATCATTCAACAACTTTTCAAGTGTCGAACCCTTCCGACTCTGCGCACTCCTGCAGCAGCAGTCTTCAATCTCCTTTTCTCAGGTTAACAATTGAGGCTTCTTCTTCAGCCTGCACACTCCTTGCATGACTTCAACAACTCACTTCCACTTCTGGGTGAATCAGAACAAGAGTTAAACTACTAAGCCTTCATCAACGCACTCCTTGCGGATGAATTCAACTGCACACCTTGCAGGAATCTCCTGGCTCGAATAGAGAAACAATTGAAACTCATTCCATCTCCCTTTCAGACTTCAGTTTGAAACATGAAGTCACATGCACATCATGTTCAAAGAAAATTCATAACAAGAAAGCAAACATTCTTGAGCATGACATCAACACACACACAGAAAACAACACAGCCCATGAGTTTGAATCAAAGCTTCCTTATATTAATTCAAATGCCTGTACATGGGTGTTCTTCATACAATATTCTCTGCTTGATCTTCTCCTGAATGCTTGATGATGTTACAATGATACAATGAGGGTGTCTATATCCGTTTTCCCTCCTTCCATCTAAAACTGTCTAATCTAGAAATAAATCCTACCTACCTACATTAACTAGATTAAATGCCTCCTATCTACTTCAGACAAGAGTGTATGGCTCGAGGTTTGATACAATATACAAAAGGCGCTCTTCCATAAATGGTTCATTGAAGTTTTGGAGCTTCATTTTCAAAAAAATTTCAAAGTAATATGTCATGTGTTAAAAAAACACATGCGCTGGCTCCACGCTCGCTTTTGTAATTGCGATGCTCCTGCATCACATGTGGTTGTAGTAATCTTGCTAGGTGTCTAAGTTCAGCCTTTACCTACTGACATTCTAGACATTTGGCCACATAGTTGACTATGTTGGCCTTCATTCCCTTCCAGAAGAATAAGGGCTTAAGGTCTGCCCTCATCTTCGTGACTCTCGGATGAGCTATGTATACTGCTCTATGAGCCTCGCTTAGGATCAACATTCTCAACTCATCGTTTGGCGGTATGTAGATTCAAATTTTAAGCCTCAATAAGCCATCATCATCAAATGAAAATCCCTCAAATCGTGGTACCATTATGGTGTTTTGTCTGATAAAACCCTCGACCTCCTTGTACCAGTCATCGTCACGCTGTAAGGTTAAAATCTTTTCACGTAGATTCGTCTGAAGAGGCAACACCGAAAAGATGTGTGGTCTCCAACTCAAAGCATCTACCACCCTGCTCACTATTCCTTTTATGTAAGTAATCTCAAAATCGTACTCACTAAGCAATTATGACCAACACCGTTGTCACGCGTTCAGGTCACTTTGCGTAAATATGTGTTGTAGTCCAGAATGATCAGTCTTTAGTTCAAATTTTCATCCAACAAGGTAGTGTCTCCAAACTTTCAAGGCATATACGATGGCTAATAACTCCAAATCATGCGTCACGTAGTTCTCCTCATGCCTTCTCAGTTTCTTCGAATTTTTTTTGAATAGTTTATTCAAGTTTGATTTTGAAAAACATTGTTTAAAATTGAAGTGTCTCCTATTATTCCATTTGAATTTCAAAATTTCAAGTTGTCAAACGTGCTACGGGAATAAGCGTATTCCCGTAGCACCAAATAATCATGCCATAACTTGCGCCTGTTATCCCGATTTAGTTATGATGACATGATTAATGAATTGAGAGTTCGTGTGCTCCCACAAAAACTTAGAAATCATTTCCAAATCCAACAGTTTCAGAATATAATTGTTATGCACGCACGCATGGTTCACTTCAAAATCACCTGTTGCTTGATGATCATTATAAGTTACCTGTTCGAAGTTGGTTTAATTTAGGCTTGCAGGGAGAAATGCAAATATCCATTCGGAGCAACATGATACACTAACAATTGCAAGTGGTGAATTTGGAATCCGAAGATGACAGTTGCAGAATTGGGTTTAATGGCACCAAAGAGGAGCGGACAGGTTGGCAAAATAGAACCAGAAGGAGCCAAACTTCTTGAGGCCTATCCTCATATGGCCCAAAGGTTCAAGGACGTCGGATGGTTTGAATTTATCACCACATTTCAGGGTTATGATGAGAGGGTTTCCATGGAATTCGCTCAGAATTTTGATGGTCACGAGGTCGAAATCGACAAGATGTTGATGCTAGTCATAAAGAATACTATAGTTAAAGCTTGCAGGCTTGTGGTTGGAGGGGAAATATGGTGGAAAAAGGAGCACATGATTATTGAATTTGTAAATCAATTTCTCCTTCCAGATAAGCAGAATCCAGATTGGAGAAGGGGGAATACCTCGTAACTGGGTTTGACCCAAATGGCACATAGCTTTGGTGGTGATTCACAGGTACATCACTTGCGAAGGAAGGTTTTCATTGGTCTACATCTACCATATCAAAATACTGATGCATCTAAACGGTGATTACCCTTTAAATATTCCTTATTTTCTGCTTAAAGGTTTGACAAAAATGTCCAAGAAAGTGCAGTCAAGTTCCACTAATGATAAAGGAAGTTTTTTCCATCAAGTCCTGATTAAAACCATAGTCATGTCTGCCCTGAATGAACTACAGAAGCCTTGGAACTGGGTCACGCAATCCTTAAAACATATTACTCAATCCAATAAGCAGAAAAAGGGCAGAAGAAGGAAAACTAATAAACATAGTCGAGATATTTCTGATGAAATCCTTGTGAAAGATGAATCTTCTGATATCAAGTTAACTAAGAAGAGTAGAAGTAAGAGACCTATATGGGATCCCGAAATTGAAATGCTTCCTGAGGAAGATGTTAAAGGAGAGATAGAGTCAGATAATGATCTCGTTGCTCAAACTACAGTCAAGTCTGAAATGTCATCGACTAGCAAAAGGAACGTTGCAATCAAAGGAAAAAAGGATAAAGGTATGTGTGTATCACAAAAACCTTGGAGAAATTTGACTAGGGATACTAATAAGTATAGGATGAACTCAAATGAAATGTTCAATCTAGCAATCAAAGAAGAAAACACCATAATCATAGAAGATGATTCTGAGGATGTTGAAACAAGCACCAGGAAAAGAGAAAAAAATACCTCATTTCCCAAGAAATCTGTCAGCAAAGGAAAGGGAATACTTACACCACCTACAGGCC
This sequence comes from Picea engelmannii, assembly GCA_009831015.1. Taxonomy (NCBI): domain Eukaryota; kingdom Viridiplantae; phylum Streptophyta; class Pinopsida; order Pinales; family Pinaceae; genus Picea; species Picea engelmannii. The sequence continues at coordinate 111,997 of ML811166.1, read as the reverse complement.
CTATAATGATAGCTTCAACTAGATTAGCAAAGGATAAAGAGATGGCTAAAGGCATCAGTGAATTCCCTGAAGAAAAATAGGATTACTTGGAAGACTCAGATTACTTACTAGATGTACCTGGAGCTTTAGATTCATCAAGTTCTGAAGAAGAACATAGATTAGAATTAATCTCAAAATACCAAGTTAAAGCCAAGGAACCTAGTGTTACCTTAAATCTGAATGAAACTGCACCCTTTGAAGATTGTTCAGGATTCAGGGTCGAGATAAGAACTGATAAGGAAAAGATTAAAGAATTTCATAAAACCATAAAACAATTAAAGAAGGAAAAGATGCAGATAGAACAGTGGAATGCTCACCAGCAAGAAAGGATTCAAAGTCTTAAAAATAATAAGAAGGAGCAAAGGGAATTTCTTAAAGAACTCAGGGAAATCAATTTCAGACTTTACTGGCACAATGTTGTGTTAACCATGAAACTCAAGTAGAAAAACACCAAAGCMACTGCTGCGATTTTATCCTAAAGGTAACATGAAGATTTGTTACAATTTTGTTTAAAGGTTCTCCARGAGATATGGCAAAGATTACTCATTTTGATCAGGGAGATGCTAAGACTTCGATCTGTTTTACAGAGTCAAACAAAATCCCTATTTTGTAGATTCAAATGTAATGCTGRCAATGTTGGTTATATCAAAKCTATTGAGCTGTGRACTATTTTTGGGGTAGAAGCTCATTTTGAGTGAATTAATTTAGGAGTTGGATACTTTTTTATTCTAGTCATTTAAAGTTGTTCTAGATAATAGGATCTGGAATTTTTATAGATAGTTTAAATAGACAAAAGATAGACAATATGAAGGTCGAAAAATTGGAGATCTAGAGAAACGTTTTGTGGAGATTATTGTAAAAGGAATTTATGTTCAATTGACACTTAATAACAAAGGCATATGGATGGTTAGACCTTCTTTTTTCTACTCTGTTATTTCATTTTCATGCTTGAATTTATTATTCAAATTGCAATGTTTTTTGGTTCTTGAATGTTAATTTATACAGTGAAGATTTTTCTATAGAGATAATTTTTCAGGTAATGATTTCAAGCTGATACTCTTGTTTCTTTATAATATATTGAAACAAAACTTTTGTGAAGATGACAAATTGAAGACTTCACTTTCCTTTTTCTTGAATTGGTTTACTCCTTCTATGTACCTACCTATTATTCAGCCAATGGGATATGCAATGTTTTAATCTTGATTTTCATGCCATGTTGTAAACTTGACCTAGTTTTCAACCATTATACCAAAACCAAATCATAAAACCCTCAAAAACACTTTGCAATAAAATCAATGATGCCCTAGCTTTCCCATACCAGTCGAGTGCAACTTTAGGGACTAACGGTTGCTATAACATTTTTTCTAGAATGATTCAGAGGGTGAAATAGCTATGGTATTGAGAATACATATCAAGGTACCTATGGTCAAAAGTGCATCTCTTGATTCACTATAATTATGGAGATACGCTCTGTGGGAGATAGGGTTTGTGATTCGTCCTGAAGCTAGTCAATAAATAGGTGTTCCGGGTAAAATAATCATAACTTCTTCATCAAGAATCCAAATAATGTGGGACAAATTTCATTGGAAATAGTACGGACTTTAGTTTCTTGTGTGAAAGTTTCAGAATCAGATGTTAAATATTGAGCGCAGGGCATTATGTACAAGTTCGGTCTCCTGAATAGACCATAATTGAATAAAGCCTACCATTCTTTCTATAACTTCTTTTTGGGGAGGATTCAAGGAGTGAAACTTGGAGGAGTTTTAGATAATACATTGAGTAATATTATATATAGGATCAGAGTACTCCAAGAATTGAAGAATTGCATAAATTGAAGAATTCTCAGGAGGCATTATCAGGTTCTATGCGATGATTGGTTGATGGTGATGATTTAATGTAAAGTTTTATTATCTCTCATATATTCTTGGGTGGAAGGAAGGGGCAAGGATGGAGAGTTCAACTATATCTTGATATTGGAGGATTGTATATTCCTCTTGGAGGTTTATCCCTCCCTTTACATTTGGAAGTTGTAGCTACCTTTGGAAATCATTACTTCCCTTGAACAATAACTATTGATTATTTATCATATATTGTGCATGGTGTATTGTGGTGTATTGGTGTAACTCTTATACTATTGTTCATTGCTCATTGGATATACTTGAATGGTTTAAGTATAATTTGAAAAAGGTTTTAAATTGTACTTGATACTGATTCACCCCCCTCTCAGTATCAACAACAAGTCCCGCAAAATCCTCTGTCTGTTCTTGAATGGATTTCCAAATCTTATTTGTTGTTGCTCATAAATTATTTGCAACAATCCAATATTATTTTTGAATCAATTATATTGAACGTATTTAGATAATAAAATCAAGCCATGATCATATCCGTACAAAATAACTGATAATAAAATCCTGTGAAACAAAAAGAAACAAACTTAATAACCTAAAAATTGTGAATAAAACAAAATCTAAAACAATAAAATTAAAATGAATTTAAACTAACTATAAGTTCTAAACAAACATTGTTTATATTTTCCTTTCAAATATGACCTTAAAATTCTAGAAGCTTCAAGTTGATGGAGAGTAGGAAAATATTAATTTTGGGTTTTCACAAAATCAAACAAATGATAGATAATTCTTTTTTTATATTTATTTTTATTTTGAAATGAGATGAAAAATGACAAAAGAATTTAATTAATTAAACCTACCAAATGATTTTTTGAAAATTATTGCTAATGAGAAAAAGACGACAACATAATCATAATTTAAATGAAAGTAAATAGTTGATAAAAAATAATGTTTTCGTTTAAATCAAGATGTTTATGTTCGTCTCTCCCCATTCAAATTTGATCAAATGTGAACAAATGCCATAGAAAATATGTGTCGCAATAAACGTTCTTCCTGTAAAATCATTGTTATTAATCCATGTCTTCAACCAAGCCATGCTCATAGCAGATAAATTCAATAAGGAAAAAATAACAAAATCCAAAATTATGAAGCTTGTCCATCAACATCAAAACTTTGTAGAAATAAAAACGAAATGGCATCTGAATTTCATGAAATTCAAACCAAACAAAAGAAAATAATATAAACTCAAACCAATCTCGAAACAAAGCAAACCAATACCAATCCAGTCAAGTCAAAGGGAAAAAAATGAAGAATCCAAGTAAAATTTCGAGGGACCCTAGATTTTGATTAAAAATAAAGAAGGGGGTTGTTGAGGCCCAATAGAACTATATATAAAACTCCATTAAAATCTACTATATTAAAATAAAGTAAAATGATTTATATAAAATATGGATAATACCTCGTTAGACCAAAATTCTCCAAGATGCTAAACTCTTAGTAAACATTGTGTGCATTAAATGCAATTGGATATCTGAGAGTTTCTCTAATGGATATCTTAAGATGGAAAGAAAGCACATAATGAGTTTTTTTGTTTCTCCATAGGTTAACAATAATTGCAAACTTTGAATAATTTCAACCCTGTTCTTATAGTTGTCATGTCTATTGGTAACCAATTTAGACCAATTTTATAACATTGACTCAAAATACAAAGATGTGATGGATCCTAGCTAGGTATCAAATTTGTAGGGAAGGGTTATATCTCAAATTGAAGGGTTAACTTCATTGTAACCCTTTTAAGTTGACAATTTAAAATAGAATATTATTTTTATATGAAAAAAGAAAAAAATGTGATTTTTTATGCATAAAATGATTATTTTTCAATCCATTCATTGAAAAAGAATTAATTCTTAACTTATCATTCTCCAAATTTAACTTCTTGACCATCAAATTAAATTCAAATAATTTGGCACAACTTTAAGTTTTGTTAACTAAATACATATAATGATAATATTTTTACACATTGACATAAAATAGTCATGTTTAAATGCATTACTCAAAAGATTGGACATTACAAAATTGAATAAAGTATCATGACATATTAACTTCATTCACTTAGTGAAAGAGGTTATCATGTCATTACTGTCCAAGTTTAAGTTTCATAAAATCTGTCTGAATCTACCTTGTGTAGTTCTCGAGGAGTTGATAAAGATAAAAGCCTCAAAGTGTCTAATGTTTCTAAACCAAGTCTAAATCTATTGTCATTTTTTATACCATTCAACTTAAAGAGGATCCTCTTTCAAAACTAGTAGTGCTAAAACAAAGAGAAAAGAACATTTGGTTTCCGCAATTTCATTAAATTTGGGTAAGACTCACACCTATCAGGTTCTCCTCCCCATTGTTCATGTTAGTCCCTAAAGTTGCACTTGACTGCTAAAGGGAAATCTAGGGCACCTCGGTTATTGCAATGGTTTATTATTGTAGGTATGTTTTGTATTTTGAAAAAGGTTTGAGTTTTGAGCAGTGGATGAAGAAGGAAAAAATCAATCTCTGATCGCAAATTAAGTTTCAATCACACTTACTTAATCAGTGGTAGTCAATCTAATGAGGAAGATAAAATCATTAGAGGAAATAAATATGCAAGTTCTCAATCTGTTCACACACATAAGAAGATTCTTTATCCTAAATATCATTCAGAAACATAGAATAATGTACTAAAAAACAAGTCTTGTAATGGGAAAGAAAACAATGAAATCTTCATTGTCTAACCAACATAACAAGATATATCTAATTCTTTGCAAAGATAACATGTTTTTGAAGTAAGAAAAGGAAGAATAAGATAATAGAGGAGAGAGTGTGTTCATTTGATAGCCTTTAGCATTGAGTGTAAAATGAAATGACTCCTAGATTTTACAATAAAAAACATAGTCTTTGTTATGCACACCACTAACCCCCCACTTCATTTACATTAAAAAATGGTCCTTTAAATAAACAATACAATACCAGCTATTAAGAACCAATTTCATTCAAAGGAAATAAATCTCTAATTTGTAGCAGAGAATCTAGAAATGAATGCTCTACCCAGAAATATGGATATGAGATGGGTTTCTCGAGATTCTAATCTAATCCCTTGACATTTGAGATATATATTCAACTTTCATCTTTTATTGCCATGAGAAATTATTTTTATAAAAATATAACTGTGTCAGTCATGGCAAACAAATCTTTACTTTGATGCATTCATGGAATTGAATCAATGAAATTGTGAACTTGGTGTTTATCCTCTGTAATATGGAGTTGACTTCACTACCTAAGAATGGAGATTCATTGCCAATGATGAAACTTTCCCATGTTTCCATGTGCTCTGTCACTGAAAATTTATGGAATTTTTTCTTGATCAGACATGGATTTCTCTTGAACCATTGAGAATGTTTGAAAACCCTCCAGGATAATGTAAATGGATCCATTTGGGAGGTGGGTTTTTAATAGTTTCAGCAAATTCCTTCCGATTTAGTTGAAAATTAGGCCCTAAATTACCCTCCTGAATATGACAGGAATTTGCAAAAAAATTAGGAATGTACAAGCTACGAGTTTAACCTTTAGGGTTGGATAAAATATGAACAATGCATTCATAGTAGCATATTCCTTGTCCCTCTATAATTGGATTGCAACCTCCTATTCTGGCGAGTTGACTTGATATCAATCCAAACAAACTCTCGCTCGAATATGGTGCAATCTTCTCAGTTGAATGCTATACGGTGTAAGCCTCAGAGGCACTTAGATTCTTTCCTCGAAACATGGTTATTTAATTTGATATGGAAGTCGATGGAAATATGGAATGGTTGGCCCTTCATTAATCTATGTCGGTGTAATTATCCCACATGGAAATGAAAACAAGTGATTAACTTTCTTTTATAATCAACTCAACACACTTCTCTTTGACGTGTAGTGCATAGAGAATGGACTCCTTGTGGGCTCCTCTTATGGCACATAACACTTGGGATCTTATTTTTGGGTGCTTGAACACGACCCTTGATGTTTCTTGGTGGAGGTTGAATGCAATGAGCCTAAACTTTTTATTGTATTACCCAACACTTTTTATTTTTAACAACATGGGATAAACTATCAAGATAAAATCATTTTGACAAGTGATTATATATATATATATATATATATATATATATAAGGAAATTATAAATAAAACATGACCCCTATTGTAAGCAAGACTTCACGAGATGGAAAATTATAAATAAAGCTTGGAGGTTTTGAGAGATTCGATAGAAAATTGACAAAGAGGTTGAAAAGATCATGTCAATGATTGCGCTACAAGAATGCATGGCTTCTAGTAGCACCCCTACTATTGGCCAAATGTGAAATTTTAACAATGATAATTTGAGAACTAATAGTTTCTATGTTACAAAAATGTTTTTCTTTGAATATGCTTGATGTAGAGTAATAGTAAAACTTTCCAATTTTTCTTCACATTTTTCTGTATCAGTTATTGGCGAGTCTCCAATATCAAATTTTTCACATGGTTGTCTCAACCATGGTTTTCTTTCAAAGTCTCTTTAATTCTCTTGTTAAAATTAAGAACAAGGACTTGATAATTGTGTTGCATTAGATATTGGCAAATTTGTAAACATGTCATTAAGACAATCAATCAAATTTTTGACAAATTCTTTATCCAAGTGAACATAATCTTCCATGGTACCTGACCCAAGTGAATTATGCTATGTACCCCAAATTTCTCTAAATAAAAAAAAAAATTGATGAGGAAAATAACATTTATAATTCGTTTAACCTTTGTGACACAAGAATATATCCCTTTAAAAATTCTAAGTCACTGCGAAGTTTAATGTCCAATTAAACTTACTGATACTATAAGGTCATGACACTTTTCATTATATTAATTCCTAATCTATGATAACCTAGTATTGTAATTGAAGTTCTCACATATGATCACATTGCTAAAGGTTAACTAGGACTAATAAGTCCCTATTAAAAAAAAATCTATTTCACATATAACAAGGTCACATCATACCCATGCTGACCATATCAAAAGTTGTAATTCTATGATAAGAAATTAAATATTTACTTATGTAAAGTCATCATGTAAGAAAAGTGACTATGGTGTTATGTCCCTAGGGGACTAGGAGACATAACCACCATAGACTAAATCATTTGCGCTAGGGTAAAGAACCTTCTATACTTACCATACTAAATACCCCTAAGTATATGTTCACGGGTAGCATACTATATCTAGTAGTAGTTATGTAAGAGCTTACCCATGCGCCATTAATAGGCCCGACCTTTTGGTTACCTGTCTACTCCAGTACTTACATTATTTTGATAATGGTTTAGGTGGATGCCAGGTTGGTCTGAACTTGGGCTGAAGTTTGGTCTTGGCATTTAATCTAGGCGAGCTCATTAATGGCGGACTAACCAACCCTAGTACCCTTTAGGCCTGTCACTGAAGCGAATGACCCATTGTGGGCTTGACACTTCAGATGATTCATATGGCCAGGAGTGGGGTGGTGTACTCGACACTCCTCCCCACCCTCTAGGGATTCGATGTGCCATTCCTCCCTTCGTAAATATTCTCATGAGTCTATTCCACTTGGTCATTTTCCTATTTACACTTTGCAACTGGTGTTACCACTTGACCCTATGATGGTATTCTACATTGGAGGTGGTATTCGTCTCTGTGAAGTACTTGGCCTTGGAGATAGCATTCGACTCTATTAAGTACTAGCATTCGGATCGACACAGTAAGTACTCTGCTATCCCTCTATGACAATTTTTAGACGTATTCCTCTGTGATGAATTTTTGTTGCTTTGTGGTTGTGCTTGGGTGAATTCCCTTCTTGCGAAAAATTAGATTCCTTTGTAACCTTTTGAAAGAACGTTTATTTTCTAGTGCTCTCAGTGGAAATACCGTCCCTGTCTAGGCGATGTATGCTCTCCGTGAAAAGAAACTATGTGCATTTTAAATACATTGTAATCTTTGTGTGTGATCTCCTCCATTTATATAGTGAATATTCTTTTAAGAGTAGTTTTCATTTTGCATAAATAAATATGGTAAACCTTTTGTGGGTTTCCTCCTCTGTCTATGCATCATGCATTCTTTGGTAAGAGTAGTCTTTGAGTATAATTACTCTTTGTGGGTTATATAATATCTTTGTAGGTTTTTCCTCCGTGTGTAAGCATCATGAGATTCTCTGTGGAAATAATGTATGTGTATCATTTATTTGTGGGTTTTTACCCTCCATCCATGCATCGTGTAAATCTCTATGGAAATAATCTTTGTGTATTATTTCTTTGTGGGTTTTACCCTTTGTCTATTGCATCATGTAAATCCCTATGGAAATAATCTTTGTGTATCATTTCTTTGTGGGTTTTACCCTCATTCTGTGCATACTATAAATCTCTCTTGAAATTCAGTCTTTATGTATAATTCCTTTATAATACCAGTGCTCTCTGATATCTTTATGTAATCTTTATTCACACGGGGTGTTTCAATTACACAACTTAAAAGACCTGCGGCCTTTGTCCAGGATTACTATGTAAGGGGGCATCGAAACCCTCGAGACCTGTTTGAAGGCCCATGTTGATAGTAGTTAAGCAATTCCTAGAATTAAGTGTTGGACTTGGTTACTTTCACTGTGTATAAAATTTAAATGGAAAGGTGGAAGATCCTTATTCATTGAAGAAAATTTTATTGAGTGGAAATCATGATTAAGACAGGTCCTTATAGAGAAGTAAACTTACTTAGTCTCTGTGCGTACCCATGGCTATTTCCATCTCACCCCTTTCAATATTTGTCTGACTGTATGATTTAACTAGTTTATAATTCTGAGACAGTTTTGCATGCTATAACTCTGTTTGAACCTACATGAATCTCTTGTGTATTTAAATCAATACTTAGTTTTGGTTTTCCTTTTTAATAATGACTTGGGCCTTACTGAAATTATCCACACACTCAGATCGCCTCAAAAGCATAGTTGTGGTATTTCCCATTCAAGGTTCTTTAATTATATAATTTGTATGAATTGTCCAATTTGCAAATAGTAATTCTCTATCTATATTTTGTACTTGCTATTTTCTTTGCTGTAAGTATTACTCATGTCTGTGCATAGGGTAGCTCTGTTTAAATATTACCTTTGTCTATGCATAAAGTAGCTCTGTTTAAAGTCACTGAGCTAACCACCTAATTTTCCCAGCTTATTCTTATTATCAGTCGGTTGTTTACAGTGCTCCTTAGGTGCCTATGTCTCCGTTGTCTACTACACCGCAGGTGGTGTCTATGCCTTTCCATCGTCTGTTTTTTTAGGACCAAGAGAAACTTTTGTTCCTTTGTCCTGGCTTAGTATCACCTCTTGCCAGCTACCAATCATCAACAAAAGATAACGGCAAGTATCAAACCGAGGGTCATTGTTTAGTTTTATTGAATAAGGTATCACAGAGCGACAAAGCCTTTTTGTATGATCGCCGGGTAGAAATCATTGTCGTATCAGTTCCTCCAGTCGGTTCCAATGGTGGTATCTTTCACGTACCTTTGCAGCTTGTCAGCAAGTTCCTTTTTATCCCGTCCTTTTGGTAAGGGACCAAAGAATATTTTTGTTGGATTGGAGGGTGAATTCTCTCATGGAAACACGGTCGACAGTGGACGATCAATGCTTTCGTTCTTGGTTTTCAATGTACAAATACCCATGTTTCAGAGGTTAAGGGGAAAGAGGCATGCTAGTGGTAGGTGTCATTTTCTTTAGGCAGTGGAATGGGGAGGAATGCAACTTATTACCCTCGATACGAGTGAGTTTATCTAACTCTAAGACAACAACTCATAAATCTCTTTAGTTCCAATGAATGCTGCTACAACACAAATGGACTTCCTGATAAATTGTGAAGGACAGAGAAATGCAGAGAGAAAAGAATAGTATATTCAAATGTATGAA